>LPNX011157861.1:0-46502 GCA_001517045.1 Pseudotsuga menziesii
ATTCGGCACGAATTTCGAGGTATTTTACTGCTGCATTAATTACTGTACGGCTGCATTAAATTTTGGCACGTGTCCCGAGATCTGTACGGCCTGTCAGCTGTACGGCCGATGTCTGATTTGGCACGAAAATCAAGGAACAGTACGGTTAGGGTTTGAAGGACAGTTTGTGTATTTAATGCTGAAAAGACATTCTGCTGGTGGAGATAAGTTAGATCTTCATCTCTGATTTTCTGTCTTGTACATTTACTGAAGAAATAAAGCTCTCATCTCAAAACTGGTTTTCCCCGTGGGGGTTTTTCCAGGGCAGCTTTGCCAAAAATATTTGTGTCAAATTGTGTGATGTGCATGTGTTTATTTACAGCCTGTTAATTGTTTACAGTGTGTTTAAATTGTTCAAGAAATTCACAAAAATTGTTCATTAAACCAGCTTGCTGTGAAACAAGGGTTTTCAACAAATAAATATTAAATAAAAGGTAATAAATAATAAAATGACACATCTTTTCAAATGAAAATGTATTAGTGACCTCTTCAATCATATTATACTTGAGGCCACCAATTGTAAAAATCATCTTACCATCTTATTATTTACACACACACACACACACACACACACACACACACACACATATCTTAATCTTTTACACTTCAGCTACAAAGTCATTGTATTCACCGACGAATTGACAGGGAATTTCTTGGCCCTTTGACACTAAACACTTGTAGAATTGACGACAAAGTCGAGATAATATAACTCAAGGCTATGCCCACCAACCAAATGAAAGGCCATAAATTGAGCAAGTAACCTTAACATAAATAAGAGGGATGGCAATGACATACCCATAACAACCACATGCCAAATATTAACTCGAGCTCTTCTGAAACTAGTTGAAACTTGAATTTATAGACCCTCATTTCCAGAATGAAGGGAAGATGGTCACTTTGTTACTTAAGATATAATCCATGACATACAATGCACAAATTGGACGACACTAAGAAAGATAACCCCCATGACATAATCAACATGATAAGAAACCCTATCAGATGGAACCCTAACCATGCACGTGATTTGAAAGAACCATACTTCTTTGTGTGAGAAAATGCAAGTAATGAAACAATAACGTTATATATGGAAATGATGAAAACTCTAAGCTACATTGCTAACCCTTCACAATTGTTATATTTCTCAATGAATAAAGCCACCAAACCTTTGTAGGAGTGATGGTTGGTAGCACCGTCCATTTAGCCATGGAGTAACTAAGGGAAAGTAATATTGTGTATTTGTATTGAAGCAATAAGGTTGTATTTTGATACAACTATAATTTCCTGTAATGGTGAAAAGGTACAGGGATAGAATTGATCTAACAAGTCACATTGAGAACATAATATCTAAGTTGAAAATTCATGTTGTAAACACTAACTTAAAAATATTAATGTTTGAAAGAAGACCATTTGAGTACATTCCAACTAATGATTGGTGAGGTGTAAGAAGTGAGTGATTTTTTGAAAGCAGACAATTTGAGTACATTCCAACTAATGATTGGAGAGGTGTAAGAAGTGAGTGATTTTTTTGTTGTTTTTTTCAAAATAAACCATTTTGGAAATATGTCTAAAAATATCTTATATGAGTTTTTAGATTAGTGAGGCAATCGATACATAACATTGTTGTCTTGCTAAAAATGCATTATTGGCGATTAAAAATCATTTACCTCATTGATAAAAATACATTGTATATTTCTTCTTCTATTTCTATGTGTTGTTGCGGTATTGAATTTGATCCTATTTCTATGTGTTGTTGCGGTATTCAATTTGATCCCAATTTCAACAGAGTTAATAATATGATCTCTAATAGGTACAAGGCTTGTGAGAAGCCCATGAAAATGTATTGAATGATTTGTGCATATTCAATGGATTTTGATGTTTTTTCTTATTGAACAAAGTTTGAATTATACTTGTCTTGATGTCATAACTTGTCAACGATGATCCACTTTACAAGTTCATAATATCATTCGATGGGAAGGAATGTGGGTACATACAATGCATTGTTAATGAAAGAGTGCACTAGTTGATACCCTTTAAGTATCCTTATCAATCTCGATGGATACCCATTCATTATAGTGGGGAAATTTCATTCCTGTGAAGGCCCAAAGAAAATTATTGTCTCTGCATCATAATGTTGGGACTCAACTTTTAAATTTTGTAACATTAAGCATAATGATGAAAAATCTCATTGAAGGTGAAGTAGATCTCCAAAGAATTTAAAGAATGTAGACGAGGTTTGAAGGTCAAAATTAGGAGATGATAATATATGTCGTGTTATCGATAAATTCCAATCAATTTCCATGGGAGAATACAACACTACTAAATATCCACATAAGTTTGTCTAGTCACATGTATCTTTATGTCTAGATCTTAAATTCTCTCAATTTTTTTTTGTTTAATTAAATTTATTAGACAATTTAATATTATTGGTAGTTTAATTTGTTGATTCGTTATTAATATTATTTACTACTTGAACGTGAAAAATATGAATACTTAACCTTTCATTTATAATATTTTATTTAATAGATGAGTTTGAAAATAATAACTCTTCCTTATGTCGAACTAGCGACACCACCCTTTTTTTCAATCAAAATTTGAAGTATTGATGTTCTACAATTTTGATTAGAAAAAAAGGGCCCTACTTTGTTTTTGAATTATAAGTCTTATTGAATGAATTCTACCTTACAATTTGGTTATATACTTCTTCTTGTTATGCACGTTCGTCGTTGCACTGGGACTGGTTTGGGTTGTTCATGGGACTTTTTTTGGGCTTGTGGAATTTTGTGTGGCAGAGGTGATGGCGGTTTGTTGGGTTTTCATGTGGTCTCTTGTGTTTTTTCTCAGACCCATGAGGGGTTGACTTCCGTGGGTGGTAGTTTTGTTGTCCGTTTTTTGTGTTGTTTTGGTGGTCGGCTAGTTGGGGGGATTCTTTGCTACGCCTCAAACGTTTTCTAGTTCACAGGTGTCAGGTTTCTCTAGTGGTTTAGGCTTTCTGTTTCCACCTGTCATACTTTTCTTTTGGGACGGTTATTAATGGAGACCCGACATGAAGGTCGGTCACGTGACTGCAAATGTGCCCGGGCTTTCAAGTCCCTCCAGCGTAGGAAACGCTTCGTGGTGGATTCATACAATCTGTTGGAGAAGGTTGCCTCACTTTGTAGTAGGGCCTTGGTTGGTTGTCTTGAGTATTTCTGTCTCGACAAGGTGGGGGTGGTAGAACTGAATAGCTGCGCAGTGGAAGCTTCTGTTAAATTATGCCCCTACGATGAGTCGTTTACCTAATGGATGGTTCGTTATCCTGTTTTTGGAAGATTCATATGGGACAAAGATACTTGAGGGTTTATGGTTGATTCACGGGGGTTCCTTACTGCCGTGGCATTGGTGGTTTCATTTCGACTTGTGCCGCTCCAAGGTCCATAAGCGACACATGTGGGTATTATTGTCGGGGCTTCCTTTACCAATTTGGTATAAGGATTCACTCAGAGCCATTGGAAACTGTCTGGGTCATTTTATTACTTTGGAGGATACTCACATGCATGGATACGATAAACGTATTTCCAAAGTTGTTATCGAGTTAGATGTTTCAAAGGGTTTAGAGGAGACCTTGGACATTGTGTGGGGTGACAGGATATTGGAACAAAAACTTGACTATATCTATTTTTAATTCAGGTTCCATTATTGACGGTCGATGGGTTATTTGTGGTGTTCTTGTGCCTTGCTCCTTGGAGGAAAACGTTTTGATATCTTCCCTGTCAAGGATTTGGAGGGGCCATGCTCTCCATCTCTTTCTCCTAATATCCATATACTTCAGATTGATAAATCTAGGGCATCTTCACAACGTTATAATGGTAATTACATTCCATGCATTGACTCTGTTTATGCTGATTATTCTCAGGGTGATTTTGAGACCATTGATGACATTACTTGTGCGACCACGGTTGGGGGGGTTTGTTCGGACCCTGTGGGTGGTAGGCAGGTTTCTTATTCTCCTTCCATGCCGTTGGGGGGGAATGGTGAAGCTGAACACTTTGGTTTACCTGGGATTGATGGAAGTTCTGAGGGTTTAGGGAACCTTTCCACTTCGAGGGGGTCTCATCGGGATGATGGGATGATTGTGGTTGATGCTAAGGTGGTCTCTGTGGGGGATGTTTCATCCTTTTCTACTTTCTCTGAGGTGATTTTAGCACCTGTTAATCCTGAGATAGTGACTAGGGATGTGGTTATCTATGGGGAGGGTGCGTCGATTATTTTCTCTTCGGGCTCTACTAGAGATGCCATCGGTAGCCCCGTGGAATATCCTTCCTTTGCGGACCCCCCTCTCTGGGTGTCCTTACCCATCTTCTCGAATAGACCTTATTCGTCCCCAGATGTCCTATCGTTGACCTCGATATGCCATGAAAATGTCACCATACGTCGTAGTCGTAAGGCCAAGACCCTTAAGAGTTGTCGGGATGACAAAGAATTACTGGAGGACAGGTCCTACATACCTATATCAATGTGCATTAAGGATGTGGCACGAGATGCACCAGCTTCTTCACCTTCTTTACCCACCGGGGCACTTAGAGCACAGACCCCCCTTAGAAAGGGTTCCTGATGCGCCTTCTTTCTTTCAATATATGGGGGTTTGGAGGGCACTCGAAGTAGCTAACTCTCAAGTCTTTGTTGGTTTCTCTCAGGCCGAACATTGTCCTATTACGAGAAACGTTGTGTCCATGGGCTCTTGATATTGGTATTTTTGGTAATTTTTTCCCGGGATGGGCCTGCTTTGCGGTGGATGCGAATGGATACTCAAGTGGTTTGCTTACAACTTGGAACCCCAAGTTGCTACGTGGTCGTGATTTTCATACATGCGTTGGTTTATTGATTGAGGTTGAAGGGTTTGGACTTAGTGGAGTCTAGCATCTTTTGAATGTTTATGCTCCTTATCAGGACAGGGAGTGTTTTTGGAATCTGGTTGAGCCGAAGAGGATTCTAAATCTGGACAAACTGTTAATTGCAGACAATCTTAACCTTACGCTCACTGTGGAGGAGGTTTGGGGTCATGCGGCTAGTTTAGATCCGTTGGCTACCTATTTTAATGATATTTTCATGAAGTCTTCACTTATTGACATTTTTTGACTAAACTTAGATGACAGAGTGGGTGATGATGGTATTGCTAAACGGTTGGATCGTTTTTTGCTGGTGGAGTCTTTGTTTCCTTGGTTGGAATAGTATCGCTCTTGGAATAGACCATCTGAGGTCTCGGATCACTTCCCCATTTTCTTGGAATGGAATGGGACGAGGGTGAGGCTACCTTATCCCTTCAAGTTTAATCATACTTGGTTGATTGAGATCGACCTTGACCTCTTTATCAGACGGGTTTGGTCAGATGCAACACCTGTGTTTGGGGCTGATACCATTACATCTCTGATTGGTAGGCTAAATGCTCTTAAAAAGGGGGTTATTGACTAGGAACGTAAGATGAGTTATGATCGCAGATGTGAATTATTGGCTATCGAGGACCAGATTGCTGGTCTTCTCCTCCTTGTTTCGACTAGTGTTCTCTCATCTGATGAAGCCGATGTTTTGGCTGGTTTAAAGGAACACATATTTTATTTTGGATATTGAAGCTTCCTCTTAGAGTGTAAAGAGAAGGGTTGTGTGGATTACTCAAGGTGACGCCAACACAAATCTATTTCATAACTATTCTAGCTCCCGTTGTAATACCAATGCTATCTAGGAATTATCGGGCCTCAATGGTGAGGTTGTATAGGAGGATTCCGATCTGAAGGTGGTTGGGGTTGAGTCTTCGATGTTCAAGGAGGAGGGACCTGATCATTTATTGGAGAAGCTCAAGTTTCTTAGTATTTACCCTCATTTCTTCTCCACAGAAGAGGATGACACTATTGATTGGAATGTCACCATTAAGGAAGTTGAATCAGTTTTAAAGGCTTTTGTGAAGGACAAATTTCTGTGCTCGAACCGGTGGCCGGTGGAGTCTTTTCTTGCCTTTTTTTATTTGAATGGTACATACCTTCTTAGGGATATTGATTACGATAGGGTTAATGGTGTAGTGCCGCGGGCACTCAATGCTACATACATCACCCTAATTTCAAAGTGTGATAAACCTAGATCTTTCTCTGACTTCCGAGCTATTTCACTATGTAGTTTAGCTTACAAAGTTATTACTAAAATCCTCTCAAATAGGTTGAAGCCACTTTTGGAAGATGTTCTCTCTGAGGAGCAATTTGGATTCCTCAAGAAGTGTCAGATCAATGTATCTGGAGGTATAACACAGAAATTTATTCATGCTATCAGACTCTGGAAGCTTGAGGCCTTGATAATAAAGATGGATATGTAAAGGCCTACGACATGGCTAGTTGACTTTTCTACGGATCATACTCCTCCAGATTGGTATCACGATGTCTACTATAAATTGGATTAGGCAGTGTGTCTCCATAGATCCATGAATCCATAGGTATAACATAGAAATTTCTTCATACTATCAAACTCTAGAAGCTTGAGGCCTTAATATTAAAGATGGATATGTAAAGGCCTATGACATGGTTAGTTGGAATTTTCTCTGGCCCATACTCCTCTAGATTGGTATCATGGTGTCTACTGTAAATTGGATTAGGCAATGTGTCTCCACTGTAAACTTTGTTGTATTGATAAATGGCACTCCCTCAAATTTATAGAGTGCAAGTCATGGACTCCGACAGGGTTGCCCCTTATCTCCTGTCTTCTTTTTACTGGTTGTGGAAGGTTTGAGTCTTCTCATTCATTGAGCTAAGATATTGGGAAGGACTCAAGGCATCCATATCTCTTTGACCCTGGCACTCACTCACATCCTTTTTATGGACGATGTGGTTCTTTTTGGACATGGTTATTTTGATGAATGGAGTCACTTCATAGCTATCATTGATCTCTTTTCAGTAGCTTTAGGTATGTTGAACAGTGTGACTAAATATTCATTTTTGATGAATAATGTATAGGATGTTGTGGTTGCACTGTTACAGGTCATTTTCCCTTATAAGGTGGAAAATATTGATGTGGGTTTCAAGTACCTTGGGTACTAGATGAAGTCACTAAACTGTCGAGTGGAGGATTGGCGCTGGTTGTTAAAAAACTTTGAAGGAAAGCTGCAACATTGGACCTATAGGTTCTTGTCACTTGGGGGAAGGCTTATTTGACTGAATTTTGTTCTAAGTGCAATCCCTGTCTATTGATTTGTGTTGATGAAGATTCCTAGCACCATTCTTTGTGCTATTAGAACACCGATGTTGAATTTTCTCTGGGGAGGTAGGGAAGGGAGACATGGCCTTCATTTGGTGAAATGGGACATGTTAACTTGACCATACTCTCATGGAGGATGGAATATCTTGAACTTGGATTGGTTCAGTTTGGAAACGCGGATGAAAAATCTCTGGGTGGCTCTGATGGGGAATGGTATTTGGATGGGTGCTTAAATCTAAATACATCAAGAAGTAATCCATTTTGGATTGGCTAAGGAAAGGGGTGTACTCGGTAAGCAACTCGTCCATTATTTGGAATGGATTTTTATAGGTCTCAGGATGGATCAACAAGCACATCTGTTAGAAAGTTGGTAGGGGTGACAAGGTGATGATAGGGATTGACCTGGTGTTCGGGTTGGAGAACACTTATGCATTATCGGATGGCATGGTAGGCTATTTACAAGATTATGGAATTAATTTGTTGGAATAGGATTGTATTCCTGGGAATTGGAGAGGCTCGGGGTCTTACTGGTTGTCGACGAATGACCTTGAGCTATCTTGTCCATGGAAGAAGAAATGGGAACTTTACACTACCTCACTACAACATCTGGGTATTCTCCTTACGATTGGAGAGGTCTACCTTGTCTAGTCTTACAACAAATCGATGGGGCAGGTCACTGCTAATTTATCTTATGACTTGCTGGTGGATTATCATCTCGAAACATCTCAAGAATGGTGGTCGAAGGAATTATGGTGCTGGAAGTTACCAATGAATATCAAATGCTTCAGTTGGATTTCCTTGATGAACAAAATCAATACTTGGGACAACCTCACTAAGAGGGGTTGGGTTAGATCGATACTATGTCCACTTTGTGCTCATGATGGTGAGATTGTTCAACATATATTTTTTTATTGTGGATTTAGTAAGGATGTGTGTTGACTGTTGTTACAATCCCTGGGACTTTCGTATTGCTGGGAGGATCACAACTTGAGAGAAAATATGGCTGATTGGTTCTGAAAGGGCCCAAGGTCATTATTTTTAACTCTATTTTGTAATTGGGTCATATGGTTATGCAGGAACGTTTATATTTTCTTGGGAATTAAACCATAGATACAGGTGGAAGTGGTGAGAGGACTCAGACTTCTTGAAGACTATCCACCTCCTCCAGTTAGGTATAGACATAGGGATATAGGGATTGGGCCCGATCTGAATGCTGCCACTGGTTTTTTTGATGGAGTTGTTGTAGATTTTATTGGTGGAGCAGGTTCCATCCTTTATTTTTCTATAAACCACTTCTTTTTTCTTCATTTTGGGTGTGGAAGGAGTATGAATACCAAGGACTAACTGCTTGCCCTATGGGTTATATTACACACAACACAAGTGATGGGACTTCCTGGATTGAGCTTATATGGTGACTCCAAGACTATCATTGACCAGATAAATGGTTCAGATGCACTAAATGTACTAGAACTTGAGCACTGGTGTCATAAGATAATAGACATTTGTGGGGAATTCCTTTCCTTCCATTGTGGACACATCTACATGGAGCATAATCAGGTTGCGGATGGTTTATCAAAGGATGCTTTGAGTTTAACTTCTCATTTGTTGACTGTGTGGGAATTTATAGATGACTCATTATTATATGAGAAGTCATATCCTTTGGCTTTCTTTGACTAAATATTCATCCTTTGTTTTGGGAGTGCAAGAATATTTTTATAGGGTCTATTTGAGTAGTTGGTATGAGACACTTTATTTTGCTTTGTGTTGATGCCTTGAAAATTCCTCGGTATCGATAGTAGGGATTCTCCTCCGTAATCGACCCCAATTAAATCGTCCACCATTTGGTATGGGGAATCTGTTTGGTTAACAGTCTAACTACCATAAATTTATGTGTTTTAAATGTTTTTTCGGTTATGAACTGATTCACTGTTTATGTTCTTTTCTTTAATTAAATGATGAAATGCAAGTGCCTAATCTAAATGCATGTAATTGCTCAACAAAAAACTCATAAGTGATGTGCAGGTTCTTACCTCTCGTCTTATTGTTTCTACCTTTTTAATCACCTTTTAGATCTAATACTAAACTAATAAATTCTAGTCTAGTCTATTCTATCCTTGTAGGGAGCAGATTTAAAATTAGAGCTATGTACTGTAACTATTCATACTAATCTCATAGATAGTTGTTTCAATTTCATATGCATATTCACAGCAGAAATATTATCAAAGAAAGCTCTGATAATATAATAAAACATTCATTACTCATTTCATACACAAAGATTTACATAGAGAGCAACAACATTCATAACCAAAGAAGTAATTAAGAGAAGTTGGAATGATCTCATAGTTGCATGGAAACAAGAAGAAGTAATTCCACATTGCAAAACTCCACACATCCCAAAAAAATTCCTATGTAGGCCCTTCCTAGCAAATAGTTCCTTCTTTATTAGTAGAAAATTAAGTTCTCTTACAAAATAGTCTAGCCCTCCTTTGTGTGTGCAAAAGTCCTTTTACTCTACTCCCTATCTCTATTTATATTACAATTACAATTCGTCATCTATCTCTAACCCTAAAGATTGTAAAATTTGTCTTCTAGTGCTTTACATTAGAAAAATGCCAAAAATCTATAAAAGACAAAACTTTCAAGTGGGCCCTGCCAAGCTGGAGACATATTATCCCCATGTGTTAGCCTTTTCTACAATAGCCTTGCATTTTATTGGCTCTAGTACGTGCGCGGTTACTTCATGCATTTCCAGCTGTGTCTCTTTGCGTGTCACCTTTTATGTGGTAGACCTACACATGTCTCCTAAGATGTGAGCTTAGACAAAAGCCTACGCAACCCAAGTGTTAATATCTTATTCGTTGAAAACTTCTATTTTTTGGATGTGTTATATGTCTTCTTGTAGTCCATTCTAAAAATATATCATATGTTGGTCCTTTCTTGGAAGGTCTGTGATTTTATGGACCAAAGAAATCTGGCATTTCTCGTGGACTTGATATATCTTTTTATAGCAGTCCTCGCATTTTTCCACAGTTTTGGCAATTTTGTTGCTTAACCTCAGGGATGATTTCCTGCAAAATTCTAGAAGTGCCAATTCTGATTTTATGCATTTTGTGGTATTTTGTGGAAGATGTTTAGGAAACTTTGATTTAGCTACCACCCAGGTCAACTAGATTTTGACCTTCTCTCCGACTTCCATCAATCCTTTTCTGAAATTTAGTAATTCTGCTACAATCACCCTTAGTCTCGTTATTATTAGCCTCACTTTATAAATCTCACCTGTGAGAGTAACTTGAGCGTGATGTATGTTTCTTTCAATTTTACAGGCTTTGTCACAAAAATGAGAGACATCCTGCTTCTTCTCATTAGCTATCTTCAGCTGATCCTCTGGGGATTCCTTCTATTTTACCAATTCTTCTATTCGGGTTTTCAATTCTTCTACCTATTGGATTGCCACTGGCTCTTTGGACTGCACCTGGGATATTTGAGCTTTGAAGTCGTTGTTTTCCCCTTCCATGTTTACCAATTGCACATTAAATGCCTCCTTCTCTGTTTCCAAAGTATGATAATCTCCTAGGAGCCTTTCCTTTTCGGAGAGGAAGGAATCGTGATTTATTTTTAAATTTATGACCTCTCCTCTTAGTTTCACCATACTATCCTTCAATTTGAACATCTTCTACTATCTGTGCTTGACCTCGTCCATCAATCGGTCAACATTGTCGGCACTGGCCTATGTAGCTACTATATTTATTCAGGCCATGAATCTAGGGTCTTTGTGATGACCCTCCATTATGGTGTCCTCGGTGACTGTGACCACGTCAGCTTGCGTTCCCATATTTAACTGCTTCTCTGACCTTTGTGTGATGTTTTTCCTTGATTTTTCGAAGACGATGGTATCTAGACGAGCCACTGTGTGCTGCTTAGATGGAGTAATTGGGGTAAGCCCGAGCTCCACAAAGGGGATGTGACCACTTGTATTCGTTCCACTTGATGAGGCACGAGGGTTTATGTCTGGTGGCTCATTTTGGGATGCTTCCTATTCTAGGGTCTCCCTGACCTTGTCTTCTTCCTCCCTTCTCCTTAGTTCCTTTTTCGCTCTTTCCTCTTATTATTTATTAATTTCTCTTCTTCTTGCCGCTTTTGGGATTCTTTTGTTTGCCTTTTGTAAGCTTCCTCTTTCTATTTCTTCTCAGCCTCTGCTCTCTGCAACCTTAAAGCTTCATCTTTCTGTTTTTGCAGTTTTATTTCCGTAGTGGTGTTTCCATATTTGCTTCCGCATACACACCACAACAAAATGGTGTAGCTAAATGGAAGAACCGCACTTTAAAATAAATGACTAATTGTATGATCCAATCTAAGGGACTAAGTCTTCAATATTAGGCTGATGCCATAAATTGTGCAAATTACATAGTTAATCACACACCCACTAAAGTTTTACAAGGTATAACACCGGAATAAGCATGGAGTAAAATTAAACCAGATGTAAGTCACTTCCGTGTGTTTGGTTGTGAAGCATGGGCTCACATTCCGAATGAAAAACAGAAAGCATTGCAGCCTAAAAGTGAAAAATGCATATTTGTTGGATATTCTGAAGATGTAAAAGGTTATAGACTTCTTCAGCCACATTCTCATGATATAATCATTAGAAGAGATGTTAAATTTGATGAAAATCTCTTGGCCTGCGAGCATAACTTGGTAGGTGTGACATCTTTGGCCTGCGAGCCTGATTCAATGAATGTGCCTTCTTCTCCTTCCAACTTCCTTGACAGGTTTCCAACTCCAGTTTTTGATGATGACAGTGAAGATGAAAATCCACCTCCACATGCTCATGTTCCTCCAGTTGCACCAGCACCAATGCTTCCTCAATGGGTCCGATCAACATGTGAAGCAGTTGGTGATCTTGCCGGTGATCCTAGAGATCAACGTCGAACACATTCTTAGTTTCAATGAGCCTCTTCTCTTTTGGCTCAAGTTTTTAAGAATCATGACCCATAAAATTTTGCAGAAGCTTCAGGAAATCCAGATTGGGATATAGCTATGGATGAAGAATATCGTTCCTTGATGGCGAACGATACTTGGGATCTTGTTCCTCTTCCAAAAGGAAGAAAACTTGTCAGATGTAAATGGATCTATAGAACCGAGTATGCATCAGATGGAAGTTTTGAAAGACTTAAGGCAAGGTTAGTTGCCAAAGGTTTTTCCCAAGTTGAAGGGATCATTAGAGGAAATTTGGGGTCTAAAATGGGCCTTATAAGAAAACATGCCAAAATAAGTTTTTGTCAGTTGGAATTCAAAAACCAATAGAATTTCAATAAAATAAGTCAACCATAATGGTTGAATTGACATATTTGTCATTAAAAAAAACTACTTTTTTTGTTCGTATTTTCGACATATCTCCCTGTGTTTTTACTCAAATTTCGATCGGGAGAGCTCGTTGGATGCGGAATTCAATTTCGCATCCAACGAGTACCCACACTGCATACTTTTGATGGACCCCGCTACCCCAAAAACAAGAAATACTTGAAAAAACGTGATGATGACATCATCATTCCGCATCCAACGAGCTCTCCTGATCGAAATTTGAGTAAAAACACAGGGAGATATGTCGAAAATACGAACACAAAAGGTAGTTTTTTTCTTTCTTCCTCCAAAATTAATCAATATTATTTTATTATTTTAACTATTATTTTATTATTTTCCTTAGGAGGCCCATTTTAGACCCCAAAATTCCTCTAATGTGAGTACAATGAAACCTTTGCTCCTGTCGCAAAAATGAACTCCATCTACCTTGTTCTTTCCCTTGTAGCCTTACATAACTGGGAATTCCATCAAATGGATGTCAAGTTTGCATTTTTACATGGTGATTTACAGGACGAAATTTACATGGAACAACCTCCTGGATATGTTCAAGATAACTCTAGCCTTGTTTGTCTCCTTAAGAAATCCTTATATGGCCTTAAGCAAGCTCCTAGAGCTTGGTATGCCAAAATGGATAGCTTTCTCCTTAACATTGGTTTTTCTAGATGCCATTTTGACCCCAATGTCTATACCAAGAAAGTAGGAAACCATCTCATCATACTTGTTCTTTATGTTGATGATCTTATCCTTACTGATAGTGACCCTAAACTTTTAACCCATGTGAAATCCAGTCTTAAGCAAAATTTTGAAATGTCAGACTTAGGACATTTGCATTATTTTCTTGGTCTCCAAGTCTTGCAAACCAAAGAAGGAATCTTTCTTCCCCAGTCTAAGTATGCTTGTGACCTTCTTCATCGCTTTCACATGGAAGATTGTTAACCATCCCCTTCTCCCTTCCAGTTTGGAGTCAAAATTTCTGCCACTTGTACTTCCCCTGAAGTAGATGCCACCTTGTATCATCAGCTTGTTGGTAGTCTTTTATACTTGACTCAATCCCGTATTGACCTTTCCTTTTTCGTTAGTCGTGTTGCCCGTTATATGCACACACCTCATGAAAATCACTGGAAAGAGGAAAAAATAATACTTCAATATATTAGAGGTACAATTCAGTTTGGGATTCATTACAGTACAAGGGGGACAACTTTGTTGGTTGGTTTCATTGATTCAGATTGGGTCGGCGATCCTGATGATCGAAAGTCTACTGCAGGTTATGTTTTCAGTATGGGATCTGGACCTGTCACTTGGGCTTGTAAGAAACAACAAGCTCTTGCTCTTTCTTCAGCAAAAGCAGAATATCGAGCCGTAATTAATGCCAGTCAGGAATCTCTATGGCTTTGACATATCCTTTCAGAGTTTGGATTCGAGCAGCAGCAGCCTAATCCACTTTGGTGCGACAATCAAAGTGCCATCAAGCTTGCCAAATATCCAGTTCTACATCAATGCAACAAACACATTGAGCTACACATGCACTTCATCAGAAACCTTGTTCATGATCTTTTCTTGAAATGCTCTACTGCCCTACAGATGATCAAGTTGCAGACATCTTCACCAAGTCTCTTATAGAAGCGAAGTTTTCCAAACTTCGATCTATGTTAGGAGTTCATGAATGTGTCCTTAAGGGGGGATAGGCTCTAATGCCTCCTTTCTTCTCCTAATAGTGTCACTTTTGTAAATCTTTCAATCCTATCCCAAGTTGTTCTTAAGGGGGGATGTTAGGATATTTAGACACTTAGGAATTAGTTAAGATCAACTTGTGTAATATATCCGTTAGGTAAAGCGTGTTTCTTTAGTATGCTTTAGTATGAATTTGTAAATATTTTAATCAGACGGTCACGATATGTTCTAGACATAAAGTGATCCGATGATTTAGCTTCTCTTATTAGATCATACCTACCATTGATTCATGGTTTAACACCCGATTGGTCCATGATCTCTATTTAAAGAGCATGGAGAGTCCTTGGCTAGTTGATCGATTATGAGAAGAACATGTAACTTTCTTTCTTTTGCATAATAAATTGCTCCAAGTAGATAATTAGTTGGGGCCGTGGACTGTTTCCCTCTCGAGGGTTTTAACCACGTGACAAACATTGGTGTATTGATCTGTGATCTGTTTGTGTGAGTGGCTGCTCTTGGTATTCGGTTTTTTGGGAGTACCCCATTTTGTAAATTTGCTTGATGTTCTTCTTTGTCAATCACAGATTCTTTGAAAACTTCTTTATTGGTTGAAAAGTTAAATATTTTCTCATCATCGTCGAACACCCTCATATTTGTGATATTTTCAGGTACCGATGGCCTGAAATTTAGTTCATTGAAAACACTTATTATTAGTTGGTACTAAGCTAGAAGCAACAGTAGCTAATAAACCAGCAACAACATTTCGTAATCTAGGGATTGCATTTATGTTAAAATCATTGAAGTGCACTATCAAATTCCATACTTTAGTTTGGTACCCCTTAAGGTGTGGAGATAAACAATGAATTGTGTTTCTTACTTCTCTCACAATGATCTCAGAATCACCAAAAAAAATTAAATTTCTTACATTTAACAATGGTTTTTTCAAACCTTGAACTAGAGCTTCATATTCTACCGTGTTATTTGTACATTCAAACTCTAGTCTATAAGAGAGAAAATATTTATTCTTTTTAGGATCAATAAGGACACAACCTGCTCCTGATCCCTCTTGTGTTTTAGAACCATCAAAATACAAAATCCAAAATCTATCTTCTAAATTTATTTGGTTAGTACCAACTTCTACATTAGTAACTAAGTTAACTATGTTATAATCAATGTCATCAGCCCGAGAGAATCGAAGGAGATCGAACTTTGTATCTATTTATGATTGAATTTCTCTGCTTGGTGATTCCTTGGTTCGATTTCTAAAAAGTAGTTTCCCAAAACTGAAGATGATAAATTTATCGGTTCATTATTTTCCTCCAAACGAGTTACGTTTTGTTTCATGTGGGGTTCTCTCAGTATTTTAATTTGATTCTGATTGTTCTGGTATGGAAGCCACATGTGAGACCAATCAGTTGCAAAATAATTGTTCAGTTTCATTGACCAGACCCTGCTGAATATCAATCCATAAGACTTGGTTATATCTACCACCATGATGTCTATGAATTGGCACACTTTAGGATCTACAAACAATTTAATTAGCACGTATTTCATCTCCCCTATAACCCTAACAACCAACCTATCCAATTTAATGATCTGAGAGGGATATGGTGTTGGTTGACCATTGATCTTCTTGCAAATAGATAAAGGCATAACATTAGACGAGGCTCCAAAATCTACCAAACAATTATGCACATTGTGATTGAAAATTTTAAAAGTTAACAGGAAAGGCAAAGTCTAGGATTTTGACTTTCCTCCAATACTTGCCTCATTTATCTCAATATCTGATTCGATGGATTTCATAGTATTTCTTGGTTGTGGTTCAAATGCTTCCAATAATTTCTTTCTCTGCTTAGGAAGATTACATAATTCAAATAATGAAATATTTTCTTTGGTTTTCTTCATATCTTCCACAATAGCATATCCCATGTTATACTCTTTAATTCTCTCTGTTTTATTTGCCATGGTTTTCACAGGTTTATTAATTACTGGGCTATTTTCTTTTATTTTTTCCAGATTAACCTTACGTTGCATCTGAGTAGTGCTGATAATTTTCTTCATGGTTTCCTTTATTTTCTTTGTTTTAGGCATCACTAAACTTTGATCCACCACCGTTCCTTTACTCCTTGTTGTAACATTCACAGGTGACACTTGGATCTCCTCAGTTTGCTCTTCCTTGATCAATCCCAATGTGGGTTCCCAATCCCATAACAACATTGTGGTCTCTTTATTTCTTTCTTCCAGTTCGTTTGTTTGATATTCTTCTTCTTCTTCTAGATTATCTAGTTGAGTGTCTAATAATTGATTCATCACCAAAGTCATTGAATTTATCCATTGTGAGAAACTTTTCTCGAAGTCGTATTCTTGATGAAAGGTATAGAAATGATCCATACCAACTTCATTAAAATTTAGAACAACAGAATTAAGTAGAGGGGGTTGGGGTTGTCCGCTTTTTTCCCTTTTCTTATAGTAGGTCTTGAAAGGATTTCTTTATGAACTAGCTCCCTTTTCTTTTTCCAAGTCTACTATATTGTTCGATAATTTCTGCACCATTTTGACCACATTTTCTAATTCATTTGAGTGTTCTTCTTTGGTACTAGTTAACATCAAAGGTTTTTTACTATATGTTGTCTTTACTTCTGGTTCCACAGTATGTCTTGTGATACTGTCCAAATCATCTTCCACTTTCTTGTCTTCTTCACAATTTTCTACTAGTGTGGGTTTAAATGCACTTTTTACAAACATTGCTATAAGTAGGTATAGTGTTGCAGTATAATCTTCTACCAAATACTCGTCATTTGGTTTTGTCGCAGCACTAAAACTACTTAAAATAGTAGTGAATCTTTGATTGAAATATCAAACTTTCTCTTTTTTCTCCATCTTCATAGACAATAATTATTTCATGAGTGTGGCTACGGTTTTCTGATTGCCAAATTTACTTTTAAACACTCTTTCAAAAGTATCCCAAACTACGATTGAATTAGCCCGAAGGATAAAAAACCATGAGGACGCTATAGGCTCAAAAGTATACAGGAACAGTTGTCAAACTACATCCTTAAGTTCAACATTCAGAAGGCTTAGAGCGAGATAAAATATTTTGAGATGATCTTCAACGGAAACACCATTTCAAGGATCAAACTTTCATAGCACTAGTTCTGGGTGTTTAGGTAAATCATGTAAAGGCGCAACTAGGTTGAGTGGCATCCTATCCCTCCAGGAGGGTTGATTAACAACTGTAACCATAACTCGAGGTGGAGATTGTGGGAAAACTTGAGCTGTAGGAGATTCTAGTCCCAACTGATCAAGAATTTGAGTGATTTCTTGGATAGATAAATCCACAAATTCTTCCAAATTTTCCACAAGCAATGAATCTTGAGTATATGAGACTTCTTTCTTTGGAGCTTTCCTCCTGGCTAACATAGGAATTACTTTCAACCCTCCGAGTTTCTTGGCATAAGATCGTGTATGATCAACTTCTTCAAATGGGACAACGTATAAATATTATGAGTCTTCTTCTTTAGAAATTACCCTTTCTTGTTCTTCAGTTTCAAGAATGAAATCTCCAGGGAAAGTCGTTTTAGATGTATTTCCAACGAAAATTTTTCTCACAAATGGATTTCCTCTACCAACCATGCATTGGTGATCCTCCTTCTAGCACCAAATCTATTGATGCTTGGAAAATTCCCAAGTATTAATAGTAGGGATTCACCCCGGTAATCGATCCCAATTAGATCGTACACCATTTGGTATGGGGAATTCGTACGGTTGACGGTTCGACAACCGTAGATTTATGTGTTTTAAATGTTTACCAGTTATGACCCGATTCATCGTTTATGTTGTTTTCTTTAATTAAATGATGAAATGCAAGTGCCTAATCTAAGTGCATGTAATTGCTCAACAGAAATCTCACAAGTGATGCACAGGTTCTTACCTCTCGTCTTATCATTTCTACCTTGTCAATTACCTTTTAAATGTAAGACTAAACTAATCTATTATATTATATCCCTATAGTGAGCATATTTAAAATTAGAGCAATGTACTATAACTATTCATACTAATCTTACAGATAACTGTTTCAATTTCATATGCATATTCACAGCAGGAATTAGATGAAATTTCAATTCAAAATGGGCCTCCTAAGGAAAATAATAAAATAATAGTTAAAATAATATTTATTAATTTTGAAAGAAGAAAAGGAAAAAACAATTTTTTTGTTCTTATTTTCGACATATCTCCCTGTGTTTTTACTCAAATTTCGATCGGGAGAGCTCGTTGGATGAGAAATTCAATTCTACATCCAACGAGTACCCACACTGTATACTTTTGACGGACTTCTCTTCTCCAAAAACAAGAAATACCAGAAAAAATGTGATGATGACATCATCATCACGTTTTTTCAAGTATTTCTTTTTTTTGGGGTAGCGGGGTCCGTCAAAAGTATGCAATGGGTACTTTTTGGATGCAGAATTTAATTCTGCATCTAGGGAGCTCTCTCGCTCAAAATTTGAGTAAAACACAAGGAGATATGTCGAAAATATGAACAAAAAAGTAGTTTTTTTATGATACCTATCCCCAAATTTATATTAAACAATTGTTTAAGACCTATACGATATTTCAAATTTAAAGCAATTTCATTGTCTAACACATGATGACATGGAATTTGAATTAGGGTTGAAAGACCCATTTGAGTTGAAATTTCCTCTAATGAATATTATCAAAGAAAGATATGATATAATAAAACATTCATTACTCATTTCATACACAGACATTTACATAGTGATCAAAATCATTCATAACCAAAAAATTAATTCAGAGAAGTTAGAACGATCTCACAGTTGCATGGAAACAAGAAGAAGTAATTCCACATTGTAAAACTCCACAAATCCCAAGAAAATTCCTGTGCGGGCCTTTCTTAGCAAATAGGTCCTTCTTTCTTAGCAGAATATTGAGTTCTCTTACAAAATAGTCCAACCCTACTTTGTTCTAACAAAAGTCCTTTTACTCTACTCTCTATCTCTATTTATATTACAATTACAATTCATCATCTAGTACATTAGAAAAAATTTCAAGTCAAACCGGGTCTCCTAAAATAAATTAATAAATAATATTCATTAATTTTGGAGGACGAAAAGAAAAAAACTACTTTTTTGTTTGTATTTTCGACATATCTCCTTGTGTTTTTACTCAAATTTCGATCAGGAGAGCTCGTTGGATGCAGAATTAAATTTTGCATCCAATGAGTACCCACTCGACATACTTTTGACGGACCCCGCTACCCCAAAAACAAAAAATACCTGAAAAAACGTGATGATGACATCATCACATTTTTGGGGTAGTGTCATCACGTTTTTTCAGGTATTTTTTGTTTTTGGGGTAGCGACATCATCACGTTTTTGGGGTAGTGTCATCACGTTTTTTCAGCTATTTTTTGTTTTTGGGGTAGCGAGGTCCGTCAAAAGTATGCCAAGTAGTCATCATCACGTTTTTTCAGGTATTTTTTGTTTTTGGGGTAGCGGGTTCCATCAAAAGTATGTCGAGTGGGTACTTATTGCATGCGAAATTTAATTTCGCATCCAACTAGCTCTCCTGATCGAAATTTGAGTAAAAACACGGGGATATATGTCGAAAATATAAACAAAAAAGTAGTTTTTTTATGATACCTATCCCCAAATTTATATTAAAAAAGTGTTTAAGACCTATACAGTGTTTCAAATTTAAGCAATTTCATTGGCTAACACATGATGACATGGAATTTAAATTAGAGTTAAAAGGCCCATTTTGAGTTGAAATTTCCTCTAATGGACTCTTCGATTACCTTAACCCTAGAAATTGCAAAATTTGTCTTCTAGTGATTTACATTACGAAAATGCCAAAAATATATAAAGTCAAAAATTTCAAGTGGGCCCTACCAAGCTGGAGACATATTCTCCCCATGCGTTAGCCTCTTCTGCAAGAGCCTTATTTTTTATTGGCTCTAGTTCTTGTACAGTTACTTCATGCATTTCCAGCTATGTCGCTACGCGTGTCACCTTTTTTGAGGTGGACCTACACATGTATCCTAAGATGTGAGTGTTGATAAAAGCCCGCCCAATCCAAGTGTTAATATCGTCTTCGTTGAAAACTTCGATTTTCTGTATGTATTGTATGTCTTATTGTAGTCTATTATGTAAATATATCATACGTTGGTCCTTGCTTGGAAGGTCTGTGATTTTCTGGACCAAAGGAATCTCACATTTCTCGTGGACTTGATATATCTTTTTATAGCATTCCTCGCATTTTTTCATCTTTTTGGCAATTTCGTTGCATAACCTCAGGGAGGATTTCCTGCAAAATTCTAGAAGTGGACATATTGTTAGACAACATTTGGAGAGTTTTGATAAGATTTGGATGTTCATTCCTAGGATGTATATGCCCATCCTAGGAAAAAGTAACCTCTAAATTATTTTTTAAAAATCAGCTAGAAATTTTGGAATGAACAAGATAGGATCCCTTGTTATTTTCTATAGTCTCCAATGGAGCAATTCATCACCCAAAATGTAAATAGAATAGTAAAAAGAAATATACTAATAATTTCATTTCACATAAAGAAGAATGAGCATTAACACTAAGTACTCTTATCCACTAGATAAATGGAAATGAAATGAGATGAAATATTCACAACAATACCTTCGAGTTTGCTTTCTAACAAGAAGTATGAATACTTATGCGATCATTTTATTCAGAGGTGAATTAAGCAACCACTAACCTGCAATCAAGGAAAGAAACCATGTTCAGATTAATATATAAAGAAAACAAAATAATAGTCAAATATATACTATGCCAATCCCACTATCATTTATACCTCGAAAGAGTACTAGCAAATCTCCCACAACTATTCAACATTGTCCAAAATTCCCACTTGGAATGCCACCGCTTAAACAACACAAAAAGAAATTGAAAACATGAAAGTAGTGATTTACTCTACATGTCTGTTGGATGCAGAGTCCATAGTTGTACAATAGAATTAGTCAAGCACATGTAATAAAATTATAAATGGACAAAAAGAAGAAAACAATGTGCTTTAGACCTTCCTTTATATACTCATATATATATATTATGATCAGAATTTGTCTAAGAGGAGACAAATCACTAACGAAACAATGGAAATACCTAAGAGAGAGATAAATAGGTAGATGTAGGGCATAGTGAGACAAATACAAACCTCAAGGTATTAATCAAAACAGTCTAGAAATGAGGATGAACTTTCAATCTCAATATTGATGCAATAAATGATAGTCTTTTAGGATAGTCATACATCAAGCAAATAGAAGCTCCTTTCAAATGTGCAGAGGCAACCTTAACCCACACTCTAGCACATCCATCGAACTTTTTCTTTTGCAAGCTCCATAATGGAATATTGCTTAAAAGAATATCCCAATTCTATCAAAATTGCAACTTTAAGCCCATGGTTTCTCTTAATAAACAACCCAACTCTAGACAAACAAGTCATAACCATGTTTTTGTCCTAAATGTCACGCAACAACAGAACCCATCCTAGACCCATTGCTTGTCATCATGCCACCTCGCTGACTGCTTCCTTTCCCAACATTATTTTGCATTTGAACATCCCTTTGGTATCCTTTTAGGGCATCTGAAAACCAACCATAACGTCCAAATAAAGAACCTCGAGCTCTATTTCCCAGATCAACCCTACTCATAAAATCAATTCTTCCATTTTCCTGACCACCATAGGCCCCATTTACAAAATCAGTTCTTCCATTTCCCCTACCACCAAAGGCCCCACGCCCCCTTATTCCATCATTTTTGAATCCCCCTATAGCAAAAAAAAGGGTGTGCACAAGTGCTTGAAACATAGGGACAATGTGCCAGATATTTAACAAATAAAGCATATTGATCATATGTATCAACCTTAACAAACGTTTATTGATTTTTACCTACCTCTGGTGCCCGAAGTAGTATTTTTCTCTTCAACAATTTCTTGACACCCATTAATTATAATAAGAGATTCCTAGATAGTAAAATCATAAGCAATAACAATTAACACCAATGTAAAGATAAAGAAAAATTTGAAACATAAATGCCATTTAATAAACAACCACTTAATACTGTAATATCCAAAATCTCTCCCATAACCAGCTAAAGAAGACATGCAAACTAAGCAAATAACATTGAAATTTGGTAAGTAAAATCCTATAGGAAGGTGAAAAAATTATTCAGATTTCATTTAGACCATCATTCTTGCTTGAGAAACGGGAAAATGCAGAACAACAAATTACATGTACAATCAAGAGGACAATCATCTAAAGAGATTCCCATATTACATAATGTAGTCATGAGAGGACATGTAGTCCAATTAGTTCTAGTAGACTTTGATGACGGTATCTTACAAAAGAATACTCTTATTTGAGATTCTATCGTTGTTTTCATCCCCCACACATTCTTCCTAGGCCTGTCATCGACAAAGTGATACTACTAGAAATTTCCTATCAAATATACATCAATGGAGTTAAAGGAAAAATTTCAGATAGTAAAAAATTTCCATGACCTCCATTGCCTTTGGTTATATGGAGTTATAGTATAGAATTTTCCAAAACATGAGTATCTTGTAGGAAAAACTCTTGATACTTTTCGCTTCAGTACTATTTTTTTTGAATAAATGATCTAATCAAGGTAATCAAAAGACACTGCAACCCATGCAAGTACAATTATCCTTATACCCATGAACGTGGTCAACAAAAAGAAGTTTATAGGAGAATTCATTCTCTTGAAGAATTGTAATACATAATTAACAAAGAAAAGTAGGATGCAAAATCAACACAATCTAAAGGGAATAAAGAAAATCAAGAAGCTTTATTGAGGGGACAAGAAGAAGTTGTTACAAAAGATGTTATAGAGAAAAGACTTAAAGATTTCTCAGAGAAAAATAAGATTAATGAAGTTGCATTAAAACATATATTAGAATAAGCGACCAAACTCGTAGAGGAAGCAACAAGTCAAGCAGAAATGGATATTATTTTAAAATAATAAAGGTTAAAAAAAGATGAAGAATAGTTAAACAAAAAGACTCATCTGAATGAACTCAAGATACCTACACCAATATCAATTGAAGTTAATGCTTCTACCTTCTAACCTTCTCCATCTACTCAAATTAGTGAAGGGTATTTTCCACTTTTAGAACTTGATTTTGGATGATTCACTCCATCCAAGAAGAATTAGTAACACTATTAAGTTAATTTGTTTTTGAAAAAAAAATAGTAAAAAAAACATAAAAAAAACTCAAGCTTTTTGAACTCCTCGAGTAACTTGCAATGGAAGTAATCATTGAAGTTCCAGTGTTTAGTCATGCAAATATGGATCTCAAAGCTATAGCATCATCACATGTGACCAATTCACCACAAAAATTAATGGTATTAACCTTACTCATAATATTAATGATTATGAAAAAGAAATCAATGCATTAAAAGATGAAGTAATGACGCTCCAAAATATGAATGAGAATCTAAGAGTTGAAAATGTGGACTTGTGCATGGAGAAAAATAGTATAGAATTTAGAAAATGTGAACCTGTGCATCGACTTTTCAAAATGACTTAAATGAAACTCAAAATCAATTGTAAATCAACTGTAGGATCAAATACATGTACTCCAAGGAATGGTTGTTCATTCGAAGGATATTTTGGAGAAAACAAAGGACCAAGATATCAATTCATATGTAGCTTATATTAGTCTCGACAAAATTATACAACAAGGTAGAAGATGCACTGGTAGATTTCCTAGAATAAATGTTAAGGAGGTTAAAATATATTATACAACCATCTCTAGTGCCAAGACACCATGTGTTGATTTTTCCTAGGAGAAAATATCAGTTCCTTGTTATTTCATTGAAATCAAAAGTAACTTTGTTACCTTGAAAAGGACATAATGGTTGAACTAAACAAGTGCCAACATATATTTCAAATTGCTGGTAAAATTATAGAACACTATAATCCGCTTTCCTTTGAAGAATGAGACAATGTAAAGTCAATAAACAAAAAGATTCAAAATCAACTTGCAACTTTAGCGATATCAAAAGGTCACTATAGAAAGATTAATGGAGTACATATCAAATCCCACCAAGGATGTAACTCTAATAAACACATACAATGTTCCTCTCCAAAAATTTTAACATCCATTTTTAGTGATGTAATAAATCATGAATTCACTTTTGAGACCAGCCTCAAAGAATTAATGAAGTTTCTAATTATCATGTAGGGTGCATATATGTCAAAATGGGACCCATTTTCCACTTGACCATTAAGTCATATACTATAAATGTAAGATTAATGTAACATTGGAATGAGAAGGGGATTTTCTTTATTGTGAGGAAATCTCTTCTAAACGGTTTCTCAATAGTTTTTCAAGTCTCTAAGTCTCTATTAAGGAGAAGCCAGTTTTGGCTTGAAATAATTTGATATGCTTTGATTTCGAATGTGGGGATGGTTGACTCATTTATGATGCTTTTGGTATAGAGTTAAGTATATTTTTATTCATGTATCTCTAAGTTTACTAACTTTATTGTGGGTTATTTAACTTGAGTAGAATAAATATAAGACTAATCTTTCTTCAGTTTATTCAAGCTACATGTTTGTTTATGTTGGTTTATTGAAAATCTATCTAATCTTGAATCTCACATATTTACAGTTTATGTTGCTCGCAACATAGTTTATGCTCATAGTTAGAATAAGTTTTAATTTTTACATACTGCATTTAGACTAAAGCGCTCATGTTGATCCTGCATTTCATATTCTAAAGGACGTAAACAAACTCAAACCATTAACGATTGCTAAGCCAAAATATGGATAGGTTCCCTATTCTAAATAGTTTATAATCTAATTCAAACTTTATGCTAGGGAGAAACCCTGCTCTTGGATAGGGCATTTGCTCTCCTCAATGCCCTAATTAAGTAGGGGTGTTAGAAGAATAAAAAGTATATGTCATCAAGGTTCTTAGAAAAATTAAAAACACATGTCAATGCATCATTATGAAAAATTATATATTGTTAGGGAGGCACGTAGTCTAATAGGGAAAAAAAGGTAATGGGTTGAGCACCTTAACATTTCAGTCTATTGATTTAAAATCATAATGCTTCTTTGGAGAGATAGAAGTTGAAATTTCTTTTCTAAAAAAGAGGGTTGTCTTGCTAAAGTTATATCATTAATAAAGAATTCAAATGATAGGTCTGCAGTTTTACAACTACATTAATTACTATAAGACTCCATTTATGCTTAATATGACTTAAAATTTTATAAATGTGCTTGATTAAAATAACACCTAATGAGATTTTTTTATAAATATCCTTGACTAAAATAATGCCTAATGAGAAGAATGGCAGTGGCCCTTAAAAACTCTCAAATATGCTTGACTTAAAATATTGCTTAATGAGGAGAAAGGTGAGTATCCTTAAAAACTCTTAGAAGCTTGCAAAATGGTTATTTATTCCAACCCATGGATTATAATTTATTTTTAAGTAGCTTATAAGCCATTCAATTTGATTTTCATTTGAAAAAATGATATACAAAGTGGTTAAACATTAAACCTTTTTAGAAATGTGACTTGAAAATATTTAATGGACAGTAATATTTTGTAGTGGTGATTTAGAAACAAAAATGGAAAAAAATTGGGTTATTTTTGTCATTCAATCTTATAACTTACTTTACAAAACAAAGACATATTAATACTGACAAATTAGATCCATATTAAATTTTACAAATAAATATTAAGAACATTGTAACATCTATCCTGATAGGTTGGCCTAATATAATATCATACAAAATTGAAAATGAAGTAATTATTATAATAATGGTATAAATAATAATATTTAAATCTCATTGATACTTTTCTTTGTTGTTTGTAAAGTTAATAAAATAAATGGAAAAAAAATGACTTTAATAAAAATAAAAATATAAAAAATGGGATCACAATAATAAATAATTAAGTATAGATCCATTTTAACATTGGATTTATCAATTATAGAAACCAATTAAATCCCTTGAGAAGTAAAGATAAGAAGTAAACATAGGAAATAAAATGGTATTACCAAGAAGAAAACGTTTTGACTTTCAATGATAATAAGCACTAATTTACATTTGGCAAACATTAGAGGTTTTCTCCTAGAAGAAAACGGTGACCTTCAATAATAGTAAGAACTAGCTTACATTTGTAGTAATATAACATGGATTTATTGCAACTATAAGAATGGATTGATAATACCATCATATAAATCTACTATTTTTTTTGTTCTTTGTATGTTGTAAATATTAGAAATATTTCAACCAAGAAAAATACAAATTTGCACACATGTGGAATTAATTTTCCAAGGTATATAGCTTTGTTGCTTAATAGTCAATTGTTAGGTTGCTTTGCAACTCTCCCCGACTTATAATAAGTATCATTTTTTGCAAATTTTTTTCTATGAAAAATTTCACAATTTTTATTCATAAATAAGAACGAAATACATTCTTCAAGTGCATAAAACGTATTACATATATATGAATTAAAAGTATTCAAAGATATCCAATCAAATGGATCCTTAAGAGAAACAAAACAATGTTTTCAATGAGTGAAGACTGAAGAAAATCTCCAATCTTGCATTTCTTCCTCTTCCCCCTTCGGTATTTTTTTATGTTTATATATACTGTTAGGATTATAATCCTCCCTTTCCCAATTTGGTCATTTATGTCTAAATCATGAGTCATGTCTAAATCGGGAGTCCTTTCAGTCTATTTTTAGTCACTAGCACCATTGGGTCCACTTGGTGATGGATTTATAACTGAAATTTGTAAGTCAATTGCTAAAGACCCATTATTCATGAAAGGAACCTGGTCCTTATCTAAATAAAAAAACTCAAGTTTATTACTCATACAGAAGTATCCATAGTTACCACAATCCTTGGAGAAGAAAAATCCAAAGGTTGTACATTCTCTATTTTCTATTGTATATCACAGTTATATATTTTAGATTCGTTTTTATCTACTTTCTCAACCTTATTAGTGGGAAAATATTCCTTTCCTCCTCTTCATCCTCCTAGGAAGGAGGACCATGTGGTTAAATTTTAGATCTGAAAAACTTCCCCCTTTTCCTTATAAGTAGGCTTCTTGATTATAGACAAGTTTTCTAAAGGTGATCTATTTGATGACAGTTCTGATACTTGAAGGCCATATTTTCATAATCCAAATTGTGTATAGATTTGTAATTTCCATGTTTCAACAACATTTTATATGGAATATATTTACTAAGGTCGATCTCCACACATATATGAGTATGTATAAACAAACCTTGTCATTATCATACTTTACTAATCTACCCAAAGTATTACCAATACATTGAATTCTAGACTTGAATTTTCACTAAAAATTACTATCTCACAGACTAAGCATATCTGGAAAAATTATCTCTAATCAAAGTTGTTTGGATCAACGAGTAGAAAAAATGTCAAAATCATAAAATTTTATGTTTATGAATTCTTGAGCCACTTTTGTCTTCTTCAAGTTTTCAAAAATTGACCTCTCACGTGCCCAAATAGCGGATTTTACCTTCTTTTATCTCTCAAATTCACATATTTTTTGAATTTGAAATCAAGGATCTATAATTATTTGTGTTCCTACATCATGACTGCACATAACAATTTGGTCATCAATCAACCCCCCATCCATCCTTGGGATATGCATTTTCAAAACCCATTAAACTATTTTTTTGCAAAATTGAAGCAGGATGTGTCCATTCCACTCAATGGAAATCCCTTAGCTTCCATAAATGGTGTTGAAATGCTACAAATATTATCAATTTCTGAGTTGATCTTCTCCTGTTATGGCCAAAACAAAATTTTGGCTCTATATGTGTAGGTTATTTTTTTAAATATTCTTTTCTAATTTTTTTGCTGACATGCCATGACAAGTGTATGCCAAGGTGTCAAAAAGGTTCTATGTTTCACCTTGTGATGAAACCATGTCACCTTTCCTATCTACTAGGTCACCACATCACTAGTCTCTGAAGTGAAATTCGCCAGCGGTATTCCTTTACCGTAAGTGGTAAGGGCTCAATGAGGAAGTAGTTTTTAAAATATTTTGTTGGATCCATCTGCAATTATAAGTCAACATGTGGACATGCGTTATTCTCCCAATGACCTGTTCATCCATCATTATCTAGTGTGGAAGTTGTCAATGGATTATGATCTGCATTTGTTGATCATGGGCGCCTTCGACCGATATTGCTCGTGTATGAAATTTAGCCCCTCTCCACCTAGCCATTGGTTCTCTGTCTTTGATTGCATGGTGCATCAACCTAGTAATCATGTGCTAAGATTTTGGATTGGATTTTAGCACTCATGTGCTAATGTACTCAATTCTTAGCCTATAGGCTATCACTCGGTTGAAATGGATGTCCATGTTAGCACTCGGTTGAAATGGATGTCCACGTTACAACCCCTTGTCCATGTGGTAGATACACATCATATAAAATCCACAGGTGGCCAACTCGAATGTACAACTGACCTCAACCAATAGAACTAGGAACTCCTTTTTTTCCCTCTTGTTAGTAAATCTCTCTCTCTCTCTCTCTCTCTGAGCACTTCAATCACGAATTATCATGATTTTTTCAAATATTTTTTCCTATAAACCATCACTTCGCTTAAATTTTGCTTAAACTCACAATTTTTTTTCACAATAGCTCTCTAGGAATTTGGTTCAACCATTCAATGATCTAATTACATATTTGAATTGACAATGGAGTAATTTAAAATCATTTTCCCCAATTTCTTTCTCTAATGATTTTTATCAAACATGGTTCTGTGTAACCTGTAATTTTACCTATAGAATTCAAATTCAGCCCATGTAGTCATAGTGCTGCAACCTTGGGCTCTCCACGGGGATCTGATACCAATTTTTCATGTACTCGGTGACCTCACAGTTCCTTTAGGGAGACATAATACTCAAGCTATTGTATTTAATCCCTTCTAAATTATACTCAATTTTGTTTTTCTACTAGTTCAATTGAAATTTATAGAAGAACTATGTATGCATATAAACACCTGGATATAAAATAAACTTACATGAGATTGTTACAGTTATTTTTTAGATGAATGTATTCACTCAATGTCATTAATTTCGTGCATTTCAACCATATGAAAAGAATAATTAATTAAAATACATGGCTTAAATAAATACTAATCATATATACACAAATGGATACTTATTTAAAAATATAAATAACTAACTATAGAACAAGGATGTTCCTACAATTCGTAGGCTCTATCAATCCATATCTTTATCTGATAGAATACCCTCGAGATGGGACTATTAAATCACAAGAATTTATCAATTTCTCTAAATACAACTATCCCAATTTGATAGCACTCCTTCCTCATTAGCCTTCAAAACCCAAGGATTGGGGCTCCCCTCTTTAAGTTAATATTCCCTCAGGTTTGTTACTCCATTACCTTCCAAGGCTCCATCACAGGTTGGTTGTGAACTCTCGATGCCAGAACTCCAAGGTACTCAGTTGTTCTTAGTCTTGGTCCAAAACTACAGTCTTGATGGTGGTGGTATAAGTTAAGGTGGTTCAGAGTTGATAACAACTAATAGCTCAATCATGGAGGAATGATGAAAGAATTGACCATTTCTCAATAATTACATGCATGCTGAGAACTAGCCAAGTGGCATTCTAGGATCATAGGAACTAGACAAATGGACACATGGGACTTGGCACTTTTTCCCCTCTAATCCCGATTAGGATAATTAACCCTAGATTATGGATAATGAACTTTTATAAAGATGGATTAATATAAATTCAGATAAAATGAGTACTAAGGATAATGAATTAACTCATAATTCACTAGGATCATCTCTCTTATAACCCAATCCTCACTCTCCCTCCTGTGGAACAATAATCCCCCATCTCTTATTCATTCTTTAGTTTGCAACAATAATGGATTTTATATTAAAAAGTGAAAATGTACATAATTACTCAATTTGGTCATACTGGACATTTCATAGCCGACTTCTAGCCATGTCATCGATATTTACATATTTACATATTGGGGTAAAAAACGAGGTGTTACAGGTACTTTGATATGTTTCCTAGGGTTCCATTTTTTTTTCTATATGAAACTTCCCTAAAAAAATCTAAAGTGATAAAGGATATGATACCAAATGTTATGAACCCAAATCCCCAAATAGCATAGAAACATAAAGAAGAGTAGTCCCATGCCTTGATAATGATAGAGAATCAATGAATAACAATCCTCATTGAGGGGGAAATCTCCTTTTACAGTATATCTAATGCAAACAATAATATGAGATTCTTATACCAGTGAATCTCCTTTATTATAAATATGGGATGAAGTGATCATGAGGTAACCTACAACTCATGAGCTAACCTAACCATAACTAATGCACTAATAGTGAATGAGAATTAGGGGCATAACATCCTTGCTTTAGGAGAGAGATCATTTTTCTTGGATTTTGATTTGATCCACATGTCCATATATTTGTAAAATACCATGGATATTCCATTATAGTAGTTCCTAAGATTAGATATTACAAGTTTCTAAATTTTATAGTTTGTATTAATAAGTGTTTACTTATTATTATAACTTAATATTACAAGCATAATAATCAATTACTTAAATAAATTGAGAATGAAATTAAATAATATAAAACAAGAAATATCACAACATCCACGCAATAAAAAAAGATGTACCCAAGGAACCTAATATAGGAAAACCCAAACAAAAGGTGAGGCTTGTGCCTTGCTCTTTTCTTCTCAAGAATGAAATTCAAATGCAAAAAAAAATATGAATTGACCATGAAGTTGACATAGACACTATGCCCTATATGAATGCTACAATGTCTTCTACTTCCTCTGTTTTTCTCACAATACCCCACTCCTTTCCTTTTCTCAACTATGGACAATAAATCAATGGAACAAGAACATAACAACCACTTTATTTTCTAGTGACCCAATATATAACATGTCTTAATAGTTGTCCAAGGTGAGGGTTAGGTATTTTTGCATGCCTCAACTCTCCATTAGGGTTATGTTTTTGGACGCTTTAGAATAATTTTAAAGTTCCACACATTCCTAGCTCCAAATGTGTGATAAATGCGAGTTGATGTGGCATCCACTAAGTACCATGGTGGTTAAAAACATAGGTCAACTTGTGAGAGAACTGACTTTCTCATACACATTTTGATCGAGGATATCTTTGTGTTGTTGGAAATTTCTTGACAAGTCAAACAATTCCATAGGGTTTGGAAATTTTCTTTCAAAGTTTTATCCTGAAAATTGATCATTTAATGCCCCAAATAGGATCCAAAAGTTTCAAGAATCTAAATCACCGAAATAGGACTTTCCCCCAAAAAAATCCCTCCAAATCAGTAACTCCATTCTTTTTCTAGTTAAAAAGTAAAAAAAAAACAAGACAAATTATATAGTGATCCATTATGGATCACCCACACCATTCAATTACTATGGTTTCCCAATATTGGTTAAAACATGTAAGAGAAGAACACTATGAATTTTAGGGTGATAATATACTGCTGATTAGTTGGAACCGATGTGCATTGGTCTTAGATGATCACTAGTGGTGCTCATAGTCATGGATCTACAACAATAGAATAGGAAAAACGTCACATGCAATCTAACACTGAAGATGAATATCATTCATAGTGAAATGGTAGAAATTAATGAGAAAAGAGAATCCATTCTACCTTTATAGGGTTGGCACTAAGCATTACACAAGGATCAACAACTTAAGAAACTTGTAATTGTGTAGTTTAGGGGCCAAGAGGCTATTCTTTAAGCTCAAGAGTAGTCTAGAATTTGAACTCAATAGTTTAGACTTGTGAGATAAATCATTGATTTCAAGGGGTTAGGATGTCCTTTGAACTCAATGATTTGAACTTTCTTTGGAATTCACATTTTATCATTCTTTTTGTAGGCCAACACAACTAAATTTAATCCCGTTCATCATTTAAGAAGTCAATTATCAAGTGTAGAGGCTTGTTGAATTTACAACTTAGTGATTTAACCTCCTTGAGGTAACTTGTTGGGATGGGTAACCAACAAGCTCCCCAACATAGAAATTTCATATTCCCTTTATAAATTTCTTATGATAACATGAAACCTCATTAATTTATTCAAAGCAGTCATGCCCAAATGTAATTTCTTCAAAACATTCATTTTGTCCTTCTCTCTATAAATCGCTTCTAATAACATGAAACCTCATGGAGCAATTAAGCCCTTGATATTCACTTTTTCTAAGAGAGATAGTATATATTATTTGTTCAAGTTACTCGACAAAATACCCCAATTTGGCTACTTGGTTGAAGAGGATGTTTTCAAGTTCTTTTTTTCTATGGTTTGTAAATAAGAGAAAGCAATGAAGGTAGTTGAGTTGTTTAAAGCATTGAACAATAAAGGATATTTATGGGATCCTTGCCCTTTTTTCTATGTAAATCTAGATGGAAATCATTATGCATTGTAAGGAAATTTAAGCCCTTTGTCTAACACCATTGTAAGGAAATTTCATATCTTGATCTAACAAAATTGTAATCAAATCAATCAACAATAATAGACATTGGCACTATAATTTCCTACTCCACAGTTCATTGATGATCATGAGATTTCAACTTTCCTTGCTTCATGTGAGATACTTCCCAAGGCTTGGAAAGAGTTGCTTCATGCTTGCAAAAATATCCCATATGGTTTTAGTATCAGTGAGTATGAATATGTTTTTATATGTTGCTTTCCCTTCTTTTCACAGAATATGATATTTAATTGTATAAAAGGGAGAATATGGAGAGGTAAATATCCAAACTATCAATGAAACCTTCTATGGTTACCTCAAAGGTAAATATGATCAATTGACTCATGTCCATCAGGGAGCTCTTAAGTTGTTCATGTGTGTTATGGAGAATACATATTTTAAAGAAAATATTTATATCCAAGTCAAATCCATTATATTTGTGGGTCATTTCTTAGGAGGATTGGTTGCAACCTTGGCCACATTGTGGTTACTAGGAAAGAGACTAAAACAAAGCCTTCTTTTCTGCATCACATTTGGTTTTCGTTTAGTGGGAGATGTAATACTTGTTGAAGTAGTTGGCCATGAGAATTGGAGTGTAACTTTTGCATGTGATTTCCCAACATGATAATATTCCTCAGATTCTCCTTGCACCATTTGAGTCAATTTTTGTGCATTTGAATGTTGGTTTTAATTACTAGAGAGGGATAATGAGTAATGCTAGGAAATATGTATTTGATCACTTTAATGAGTCTCTCTCTCTCTCTCTCTCTCTCTCTCTCTCTCTCTCTCTTGCGCTCTCCCTCTTGCTCCCTCTCTCCTTCCCTCCCCCCTCTCTCTCTACATGGTTACAAATGTAAGCCCATGTAGACCTTTTGGTGAATACATGTTTTTCTCAAGCCATGGGGAAATGTATATTCTGAGAGTAAGTTCTCTTAGGTGGTGGTAAGATGTACATAAAAAGGAAAAATAAAAAAGGATGGTATGACTTCTATATATTGTTTTTCTAATAAGGTCCCCCATTTTTTGTCTTTCAATATTCATGTCAATACTTTGATAGCCCTAAACAGTTGCAAACTTTTATTTATTTTTTTACCAATTTAAATTTATTGGCAACATCAAATAATTTTAGTTTCCTTTAGATCCATTGTGTAATGTCCCACATTTGGCACTACATGGCGAGAACTAGATAATGAATTCATTAACCATTTGATGATTTAGTGGTTTGGATAAACCAAATAAAAGTTTCTTGGCGTCTTCAAAGAAGAGAGAAACAACCTCAACCATGAATTCAAGATTGCTCTCATCTTGTAGTTGCTAGAGATAAATAAATTTCTCGTTTAGGAATAACTTAGAAAGCATTTAATTCCCAAAATATCCAAACATATGAAAGACCATCAAATTGACTTAGGAACCAAAATCGAATTAAATAAATCAAGAATTGAGAAATATTCCATTTAATGTTACCTCTTAGTACAAAACGAAATGTAGTAAATCCATATATCCCAACCCCATTTTGCCTACAATATTTAATGAAGAGTGGGACAAATCTATCTTTGCTATCAAGGTTCATAATTCTTGTATAAGGGTGATGATGGTACCAACATCATAACTCCTCTCCTGGGTATGGTAACCCATAAATGACAGACATGAAGGATTCAGTGACACATTAATGAAATAAAGAAATGGAGACAAGTGGGACTTATGCCACTAGATATGGGAAGGGAATAGGATTTTAAATTTATTTTAAAAATATGACTTTTAAATAAAATATAAAGTACGTATAAATTCATTTGGATATGGACAAGTCTGAGTGTGGGTTACTTCCAGGTAAAAACAAGTTTGATTATTTTTTTATATATAACCAATTTGAAAATGAAATTATGGGAAAAAAAATTAATTATTATGGAAATTTAACTCACAATTTTCCCAACTCGTATAAAATAACCATAATAGGAAAAAATAATACTGGAGATAAGTTTATGATTTGTTCGTTAATAAACTATAGTATAGAAGAAAACAATGGACACTTATTATAGTCTTACAATTTCTTCAAAAGTATATAAAGGTATTAGAAGACAAATATTTCATGATAACAAATTCTATTTAATATTCTCTCAAAGTATAATATTTAATATTTGGTCAGGACATTAAAGGACAAAAGTATACATGGATAAGAAAGGTACAATCACCGAAGAGAAAATCTATGATTGCTGGAGCAGAGAGCTAGGGTTTCAGAAGTGCTTTACCAGATGAAGTATCCATGGATTCCTCTCCCAATTTAGAGTCAGAATATCGTCGAGCTAGTCTTGAGGCAGGTTTCAGGAAGGTTGTAGAATCTCAACCTCCAAGCAAACACCAAACCATCGATTCGAGGTTTGTCAAAAGGATAGAAATCCCCGAGGTTAAGCGGTCTTCTTCTGCCTCCAAATATAAAGAAGTTGTCCTCTATTAAAAAGGTCCCATCGACCATTTTACTAGTTTATGGCCTTGCCCTTGATCCATCGAGATTTGGTTAAAAAAAACTAGAGACCGCTCATTCAAGGCGAGGTGCAACAAATTTTTGTGGTCGTGGTTTCTTCGTCTTTCTGTTCGAAAAAGAAGAGGACCAAGATCTCATTTTCAGAAATGAGAATTATTTCATGGGACCTAGGGGCATGTATCTAAATAAATGGGATCTCTCCATTGGCCTAGAAAAATATATCCCCTCGTTTGTCCCAGACTAGGTAAAACTCCCCAACCTTCCTCTACACTGTTGGAACGATGAAGATTTGAGAGAACTAGGAAACACACTGGGGAAATATATTGACAAGTCTGAACCCAAACCCACGATGTTCTCTTGTGCTAGAATATGCGTTTAGGTATATTTGGATAAAGGTCTCCCAGAAGCAATCAATCTCTTGATGGAAGGATAGAACCATCAACAGAATGTAGACTATGAATAAATCCCCTTCAAATACAAGGTATTCCATGAATATGGTCATTTTGCAAAGTCCCATATGAAAAGAACTCAACAAGTGTCTGAATATCCTTCAAGAGAAGAATGGAATGAAGTTAGTGGGAAAAAAAGGAGTAAGACGAATCCAAACCAGTTAACTTCTCCAGCAAAAAAGAAACCTAGAGAAAATAGATTCGAAGTTCTTTCCAGAGAGGAAAATGAAGAAAGGAATCCAATAATGTTGGAAAAGGAGGAAAATACAAGGAAAGACTCAAAATATGGACCGATAATATTGGATATAGGACAAGAAGACAACTATATCCCAACAATTCCCAGTCAAGCATATGTAGAAGTCAAATCTGAATCTTCACTAAATTCTGGAGGCTTGGTCACGAGATCAAGATCCAAGGCTCATATGCAGGACACATCTGACAAAGAAGAGGATATTGTGCCTCGGAAAGAAAAAAAAAGGCAGGAAACCAAATAAGTTTATAATATAAATGGAAACAAACTGAGGAAAAGTAACAAGGAAGCAAGCTAGTCTAGACCATTTGGTTGTTAAAATAATGTAACTTCAAAAGATATTCTAGTTGTATTGTATTCCTCCTATTGGAGATGAGTTTGTTCTTATTAGAATCATTGAAGGATGCAATGTAAACCTCCAAATGTAAATCGGGTCATAAGTACCCAAGTGTCAATATAATAAATGTTATTTGTAATGTCCAGTTGGACAATTCGGCCCTGAAAGCTAGTGAATTTGGCCCCACCAAGTTAGAAGTCAAGTCAACAGAATAATATAAATAGGGAGGCGCTCCTCTTCATTTGCACTCACTCACTCAAGCTGGTTTTATCAAGAGAGAGAATTAGTAGTGCACCAAGAAGGAGGAAGCAGTTGTTGTCTGGATTTTACACTGCACTGGTTGAGTTCTATACCGAGGAAGTTTTGCGGGGTTTTCTCCCTTTTGGTTTCCCTGAGGAAAATATATATGTTCTTGTGTTCTTATGTTTTGTGCATGTTGTTCTTTCAGTGATATTCTAGTGGCAAATTGTTTTAAGGTATCATCTAAGAAATTATAAAGAATTTTAACATGGTATCAGAGCCACCCTGAAAGGAGACACTGCACAACTAGGGTTTGTTTTTCTTAACAAATCCCTCGACAGTTCAACCAGAAAAGAGGGCTCATCCAACTCGCCTCTGAAGGGTTCATATTTTTTTGGTGACATAATTGAATTTCAATAATTTTCAATTTTGGACCTGTTACTGCTATCAGGACAAACTAGGGTTTCAGTTTCCCAAGGTTTCATCATCAATCTCAGAAAAAGGAATATACAGTCTACCTCACCTCAGGAGGGTGCATATTTCCACCTCTCAACCCTATTAGGGTTTCCAGTTGAGAAATTGGGGTTTCTACATCAAACCCTAAGTCTTCCAGAAGGAGGTCAGCCATAAACTATTTTCTTCAAGTAAGTAATATTCCTCCCTATTCCATTTGAAGTTCTCATTCTGTTGAATATGACTAAGAACACCAACCTAGATAAAAAGCTTGAAGGAGCTGAAAATTTCAAAGCATGGAAGTATAGGATCATTCTCATCCTAAAAGAGAATGATCTAGACAGATTTGTGAAGGAGGAAGTGAAACAACCAGAAGAGGACGAAGCTAAGTCCAAGCATAAGAAGGATATGATCATATCCAAAAGGATCATAGCTGACTCCATCAAGGATAAATTGATTCCTCAAGTATCATCAAGAGAAAATCCAAAAGAAATGTTTGATGCCCTCTCAAGTTTATTTGAAGTGAGAAATATCAACAGGAAGATGACTCTGAAGAATCACCTCAAAAGTGTGAAGGCTCAAAAGTTAGAAACTATGCAATCTTATTTTCAAGAGTAGCTCAAACTAAAGATCAGCTAGAAGCCATCAGTGATACAGTAGAAGAAGCAGAAATTGTGATGGTCTTCCAAGAGATTGGGAATCTTTTATCTGAGGAATCTGCTCAAGAAGAAAGCTAACCAAATTCAGAAAGCTATGGGAAGAATGTGTTCAAGAAGAAGAAAGAATCTTATCCAGAGAAGTGAAACTAAATGAAAATGAAGATCAAGCCTTGATAGCCCATGACAAAGGAAAACACAAAAGAAAGAGTTATGATCATCCCCGCAAGACTCAAGGGTTCAAAATACCCAAGAAAGACTTCTCAAGTTATGAGCGCTTCACTTGTCATAAGATGGGACGCATTGCCATCAACTGTCCCATGAAAGCAAAAAGAGTTAAAAAGATGAGAAGGTTCCAAGCTCATGCTGCTGAAGATAGTGATCAAGAAGTATAAGAGGAAGCAAAGAAAGATGAAGAATCCAATGAAGAATATGTACTGATATGCCCTAACAACATCAGTCTCACCAGGAAATGACACTTGGTTAGTAGAAAGTGTTGCATCCAAACACATGACCAGTTACAAGGACTCACTATCATTCCTCATACAAAAAGATTCACCACACAAAGTAATGATTGGAGATGACTCTCATTATCCCATTAAAGGAATGGGAGAAGCATCCTATAAGTTGGATTCTGGAAAATCTATGAAGATGAAGGATGTCCTATATGAACTTGGAATAAAGAAGAACCTCTTGTCTATTTCATCCTCGTACAATAGAGGATTTAGAGTTTCCTTCATAGATGGAAAAGTTCTCATGTGGTCAAAAGGAGAGACCATAAATGATGCAATAGAAATTGGAATTGAAGAAGGAGGCCTCTACAAACTGAAGGGACATGCAGATTCAACTTTAGCAACAAGTACAATATATCCATGTGAGATTTGGCATAGAAGGCTTGCTCATGTTCATTACAGAGCTCTTCCAATAGTAAGCAAGGTTGTGACTGGTCTACCATAAATTTAGATAGAACATGAAGGTGTATGCAAAGGATGTGCACAAGGAAAGAATACTAAGAATCCCTATCCAAAGAGTGACGACAAATCAAAGGGGATCTTAGATATTATCCATTCAGATATATGCGGGCTCTTATCCAACTTTTTGTACCATAAGTTGGGTTACCTGAGGAGCCGCCAGTTGACAGACTTGTTCAAAGTCTGATTCCAGTGTATCAGTTGCATTAGAGAGAATTTGAGGTCAAAAATAGGCCTCAAAAGGACCAAAATGTACTATAAAAATCAACCAATTACATTCTAGTAGATGACATCATCCCCCATGGTTGAGGTGGCATTGCATGAGTTAAGAATGCTTATTTGTCACATTTTCTATGGTGGATGAAGATCTATAGTTAACCAAGGTAGTGGTACAAGTACTTTTAAGTCATAAAGTGAAGTACTCACAATAAAAGTCATTTCACATTTTCTCATAAAATAATATTATTTTTATTTTCAAGTAAAGTGCTCACAATTCACTTTCTCATAAAATAATATTATTGTCATTTTCAAGTAAAGTACTCATCATAAAAATGTCTTTTCACATTTTTTTATAAAATAATATATTGTCATTTTCATTTTTTTAATTTTAAATTAGATATTCACGCAATTGTATTTAATATCATAATGTCAAACTAATATACATATATATAATCTTGTACTTTTAAAATAAATTAAATTCATGAATGATATTTATATGAAAAAAATATGTTAGTTATGCATATAAATTAAATTCATTTTTGTTTAATTTTATTTACAAGTTCAAGACAAATAAATGTTAAAGGACAATAATATTTTGAGAATTTACAATGAATCTTAGTCACATCATTTTAGAGTTATTTTATTAATTTAATTTATAGTCAATTTAGAAAAGTAACTCAACCATGGTTATTTATATTGTGCATAAAAAGTAGTGTAGGAGGTGAGTTGTCATATATACCTACCCCATAAAACCCCTAACTCATAATATTTTAATATATCTTATATTTTTGTAGTACATCTCTTAGGAGGCCCATTTTTGACCTCAAATTCTCTCTAATGATCCGTCTGCTTGTCTAGCCAATATTGGCTAGTCACTTTTATACTTGAATAATTTTGACCATGGCCCCGTGGGGTTTGTAATAAAATGTGCTAGTAGGATATTTTTGAGTGGTTTGGTCTCCTAAGACATAGAATTGCAAATAGGGTATTCCAGGGAGTTTTTTGCCCCCGACAATTATGCTTTGCCTTCAGCCGAGTATAATTGACGAGGTTTTCTCCCGCTTCCTCCAAAGCTGGAATGCTCAATGTTGAATTCAGGGCCTTGGGGGGTTATTAGAGCCCAACTAAGTGTTATAAGCCTACTAGACATTATTTAGATAGATCATGGTCATGTCCTAAGTCATCTGGACACATAAAAAAATTTCGAAAAAATCTTTTATCGAACAGTGAAAAAATATTTTTTAGCTTTTAATTACTTTTCCTAAGTTTTTTGGGTTAATTTTTCCATAAATTAAATGGAAAAAACCCGTTCGTGATCCGGATTCAGAATTCAGTGATTGAAGGCTCTAACCTTAAGCCAAAAATCATTCTTGATCAGCCAGCCAGTCAGAACCAACTTTCAGATCAGCAATCAGACACATAATGCATTTTTACTCAAAAACGTCAGTTTTGAGTAAAAAATGATTTTTAGTAAAAAAATGATTATTTTGGAGAAAACTAAAACTCTCCAAATTAATCCAAATTTAATAAAATAAAAGGCTAAATGACATCTCATGGAACACTTATGATGATTGGAGTTATCATAACTCAGCTCCAGTCATCATTAAGAGAGCAATTAATTTATTATCAGTTATCAGACATGTCATCTCCAGCTAAAGATGAGATGGAGAGCTCTCATTGGTCCGGTGATTTGATCGAGGTAAATACTGAAGCTTATACTATCAGTGGGCTTCCCAAACCTAGCTCAGGCTCCTGCCAGACCTAAAGGATGAGCTTACCTACATCCAGACTCACACATGTGGCCTCATCCTTGGCTTGTTTTCAGTACACAGGTTTGGAGTGGGGGCGCCTTGCCTGGGTGGAGGCCTCCCCTCAATCCCGGTTCTCCAGTTTAGGTCTGGGCTCTTTGTTAGGTGGCTAAGCTGGTTAGGGTTGGTTTTTTGGTTTTAGGGTTTTAGCACTCTCTCATTTGTTAAAAAGAGGCTCTTTCAGCTCTATTTGCATGGAATTTTGTAGTAGAGTTACTCTGAGAAATTGTATTAAGCATTTGCTTTAATTTGTTAATAAAGATCAGACTTTGGAGGTCCATGAGCTCTTGGATGTGGTAGTTTTTTGCAATTGGTTGAGGTGATATTGTCTCTAACCCCTATTTTCTTTAATGCTTATGTGAGATTAAATTGTTTATTTGTTAGCTCAAGAGGGCTATTGTTGGCACAGTAGAACAATCATTTGTAGTTCAACTTGATTGTTTATGCGAAGTAGACTAGTATTTTGATGGACATGAGAAATCATTATATACGTAATGTTGATCATGATTCAATTTTCTTAGCATACTAGCATGTATTTTGATCTCACGTTTTGTGTTGAGTTGTAGTGTGTTTTCAGGCTTCACAGGTTGAAGAAGGGTGTGAGCTCAGCTGCTTCTATCCCAGGCTTCAAGCAACCTTTTTAATCTAACACTTTCATTGCAGGACCTACAAAGATCTTCTTCTCCAAAATACAAAAAGAAAGCTGGGAGTCTAGCTCTCTCTCTTGGGTTCCATCCGTAATTTCAAATTCTTTTGGTTACCGGTTACTTAGGAATCCCTAGTTTACTTCTTTCCATCCTTTGGCTTCCCTTTCTTTGCCTTGTTTGGCTCGCCTCTTATCGTTCCTTCATCGCTGCCCTCTTTTCACTCAGCTTTGCAGCCCTCTTTCTTCTCTTTGGACAGCCCTCGTTTTACCTAGTTTTCACCCCTTTTTTCATGCTTTGGATAGCTCTCTTTTTCCTCCTTGTGGACAGCCCTCTTTTGACTGTTCGCTTCCCTTTTTTTTACTGTTTTACAGCCCCCTTTTCTCCATTTTGGACAGCCCTAGCATGCCCTAGTTTTTGGGCCCTCTTCAACCTTGTTTGTGGCCTTTTTGTCCACTTTTTGTTCGCTGTCCTGTTTTTCATTTTTTATGACAGCCATTTGTTTTCTCTTTCGCTGTCCTGTTTTCTTAAATTTTTGTCTTTCTTTAGCTTCATAGTTGGCTGCCCCTTTTTCCCCCTTCTTTGGTTTTGATCATCCTTTCGTTTTCTTGCCTTCTTTCCCTCATCTTCCTTTGTTTCAGCCCTCTTTTCGCTTTGCTCTTTCTCTCTCTTTCAAACTTCCTCTTCCCTTTTTTTTTGAAAAGTTTTGAGAAAAGTTAAAAGTAAAAGTAAAAGTACTCTCCTTTTTTACACAAGTCCTAATATTAAGTAGAGTGATTTTGCTTTCATTTGAAAAGTCCTTTCAAGGATTAAAATCCTTAAGGCACTTTGTATAAAGTTTAATAAAAAAATATTGTGTCTGAGTGGGGTTTTTAAGTCCCTGCTCTCATCCTCCCCCATTTGGGGAGGCTTGTGTTGTGTGTATGCTTAAATTAGTGCTTGTTTTCATCATTGATTATATATCATGCTTAGATCACTAATTGTTGATTCATCACTTCTAGATCATTAATTAAGTTGATTACTCTGTTTTAAATTGTCTACCATTCTAAGTAAATCAACTGTGCAAATCTCTTGAATCACACCATAAGGTAGATCAAGAGTGCTCTCTATCAGAGAGTTGTCTTTTCATTGTTTAATAAGTTAATCAATTAATCTTGAAAGTCTCTTGAACTTGCTGTAATCCAAGTCAAGAGCACTCTCTATCGGAGAGCATTCCCATTGCATATCCTTGCATCAAGCATATAGATTAACTAAGTCTCTTGAACCACTGTCATAAGACGAGGTCAAGAGCGCTCTCTGTTGAAGAGTTTTAATTAATTAACTTAATAAAATTCACAACTCACATCCCTTTAATTAATTAACCCCCTTCCCCCTTTGCCGGAGTATGCTCTAACCGATCTTCGATTGGAATACCCAGAAACGGCATTGGATCTTTAAACCCCACGAGAGGAACTTAACTAAAAAATTTCCCCATAACCAATGCACCAACGTTGTTAGATAAATACCGAGGCATGTGGGCAAATTCCAAGTGTGGGCGCCGGGCTACCTAATCTGGGCACCGGTAGTTAAGTTATTGAACACTTACCTTTGACCCTAGACAGGTCCGTCATGTCTTCGAACGGAGCCACTGAAGGTATTACCGGTTAGGACATCCAGCCACCATAAGTGAAGATCACAAACAAAAAACTCTTAAAACTTACCAAGAGCACTTGCAAAACCTAACATTCACTGGCATATTTTTGGGATTCACATGTTTACACTCAAAGCATCTCTGATAAGTTGACTCCATAGGCACTGGTCCCATCTTTTAGCATTGTTGATAATCTGGGCCATTTGTCCATCGAATGTTTGATTATAAATCATATCTGTGAATGCTTTATCTATTTCGTGAAGCTCTCAAATATTTGTCTATATTTCAATTCCGGTGATAGCAACGTGGATTGCTTTGTCTTGTGTTAAATTCATCACATTAATCATCCTAAATCACAATAACTCCTAAACAACACCCATCCGCATCTGAAACATCTAAAAATTAACTTAAACATTGAGCCATAGAAAACTCTTTGTTAGGGACCACCCCCCTTGGCTTCGTTAGGAGTTAGCCTAAACGGAGGAGCTAGGAGTAGGTGACAGTACCTAGCTCTGTGCTTGCCCCCAAGGTCACACCTCTCCCACTTTCTCAAGTGAGGAGACAGCTTTCGGAAGATTTCTGCTGCTGGTGTGCAATCGACGGACAACATCTTTTGGCGCCGTTGCCGGGGACAAATCTTTTTGTTCCTGGACGACCTTTGTTTCTTTTAGTTTTTTACCTTTTTATCCTTTTTTGGTAGATTTTTAGTCCAATCACTCTCTGATATTAGACTTAAGTCCACCTGGCGAATCCACTGTCAGTTAACACCTCAAGGTATTCTACTAGAAGAAACTCTGTAGGTTTGGTCAATTTCATCCCTGACCCCGAAAATGTCTTAAGGAGGAGATTAAACAAACTATCTTCTCGTATGATCCTTGCAGATTTTGGATCTGAGTCTATTTCAGACATCCATCTTTTATTTCCAGAAAACTTAGAAAATTTGCAAAATAATAATTGTTTCCTTAATCCAATGGGTGAGTTTTTTACTCAACTTAACTTTGCTCAGATAGCAGGTCATCCTCATGATATCCCTGACAAGGCTATCGACAAGATTACGACATATAATGGCACTGATGCCTCCCTCTCTGCTGAGCAGCATATCAGAAATTTCACCAGACACTGTGGTGCCCATGTCAGGGGTACTGATAGGCATGAAGATGTTTACATGACCTTGTTTGCCTTGCCTTTGGATGGAAAGGCTGGCAACTTTTATGATAATTTGCCGAACAATTCTTTTGCCACCTTAGTAGACTTCAAGGCTGCTTTCCTTGGAAATTTTGGCAGCAGAAAGGAGCCTAGACATCTAGTAGTAGCTTTGACCAGCATAAAGAAGTCTGATACGGAAACCATGGATGAATTCAACGATAGGTTCACAGAGTTAGCAAATTCCATCCCTGCTACTTATGCTCCTCCTGCAGCTTCTACTTTGGATTATTACATAGAAGCATTAAGTGGCGAGATCCAATACCAGATTAGAGACAAGGAGCCAACCACACTGGTCGAGGAATACCAATCCATAATAAATAATGATATGTGGGAAATAGTCCCAAGACCAAAAGATAAATCAGTGGTATCCTCAAAATGGATCTTCAAAACAAAGCATTCCACAGATGGTAGTATAGAAAAATACAAGGAAAGATTCGTAGCAAGAGGGTTCTCCCAAAAGGAAGGAATTGGCTATGAAGAGACCTTTACTCTAGTAGCTAGGTACACTTCAATTAGAATTGTCCTTGCCTTGGAAACCAAGAATAAATGGAAGTTACATCAAATGGATGTGAAGACAAATTTTCTAAATGGATTGATAGAAGAAGAAATGTATATCGAACAACCGCAAGGTTTTGAGACTGATGATGGAGAATCTTATGTATGCAGACTCAAGAAAGAATTGTATGGGCTAAAACAAGCACCTAGAGCATGGTACAAAAGAAGAGATGGATTCTTGATGAGTTTAGGTTTTACCAAGAGTAAGGAAGATTCTAACCTTTACTATAAGGTTGAGAATGATGGGCTTATGATACTACTTTTATATGTGGATGACTTATTCCTAAATGGAGAAGATAAACTCATCATTGAATGCAATAAGAAGTTGGCTGCAGAAGTTGAGATGAAAGACCTTGGAATGATGCACTACTTTCTAGGTCTTGACGTTTGGAGATATCCAGATGAGATTTTCCTAAACCAAGGGAAATATACGGTGGAAATTTTGAAGAGTTTTGGAATGCTAGAATGTAAGGCTATGACCACTCCGATGACAACAAACTTGAAGTTACTAAATGATGATACATCGGAAGTTATAGATGCTACTCTATATAGATAGATTATTGGTTCATCGATGTACATAACCAATACAAGACTTGATATTTGTTTTGTTGTAAACACACTAAGTCAGTACATGGTTAATCCCAAGCATATTCACCTGATATGAGAAAAACATGTGATGAGGTATCTAAAAGGAACTTTAGATTATGGGATCAGATATACCTAAGACAGTGAGATCAATTTACATGGGTTCACAAACTCAGATTGGATAGGAAGTGTTAAAGAGAGAAAGAGTACTTTGGGTGGCTTTTTTAGTTTGGGATCAGGGATGATCTCCTGGTTCAGTATAAAGCAGACCAGTATTGCACTTAACACAACAGAAGCAGAATACATTCTTGCTTATTCAGCTTGTAGTGAAGCCGTATGGCTTCGAAAGATGTTGGCAGGTTTATTTGATGAAGAGATAGATGTTACTTATATCCTTTGTGATAATCATGGTTGTATCAAGATGACAGAAAATCCAGCGTTTCATGATAAGTCAAAACATATTGAAGTAAGATATCACTTCATTCTATTAATCTTGTATATTGATCTAGGAACAAAGCATCAATCTCATCAAAGATTAATCAACAAATAACTCATGAAATGGTGTAATCGGTCTATAGAATGAGTAATCGCTCTGTATAATCAGATGAAAGAATGATAATACAATACAATGTCATGCTACAAGCATGAATGAATGAGCAATTCAAATCCTCAAGGAGGTCATTCGAATTGAATGAGTGAGTCTAGCTTAACTAAATGTAAGCCATAGTCAACACTCAGTTAACCACTGATCAAAACCCTAATTGACTCAACTGAACCCTAACTGAAGCCGGAGTGCAATAAATGACTGAGTCTCAGCTGAAAGAGATCAGATACATATCATAGAAATCCAACCATCAATTTATAGCGCTTCAATGACTCCAATGAACCCCGATGAGGTTAACTGAAGTTGAACTGAACATCAGAAGTTGGTGGAGGCGCCCTTGTTGACTCCAGTCCATTAATTAATCATTAAATAATCAATTAAATGAAAGGAGGCGCCTTCACTGACTTGTTTAACTGATTGTAACCACCATTTAGCAATTAGGTGCATTAATTTCACTCAGATCACCCCCGAAGTGCTCCAGTTAGCCTCCCCGAATGTAGGAGAAGGCTAAGTTATCCTCCTTGACTGAAGGTAGGCATGGGTGTGACTGGATGATGACATTTAATGCTCCACTGA
>LPNX011157861.1:46727-67482 GCA_001517045.1 Pseudotsuga menziesii
GTAGTCTGAATCACCCTGATGAACTCACCCCCAACAGTGAACAGAGGTAATTGAACTTCTTTTCTAAAAATATCTTGGTGAAGATGTCTGCAATATACTCATCAGTTGGGCAGTATTGCAGAATGATGGTCCTGTCATGCACTAGCTCCCTGATATAGTGCATGTGGATCTCTACATGCTTGGTCCTCTGACTGGTAACTGGATCTGTGGAAATATTAATAGCACTTTGATTGTCACAAAAGAGGATATTGTACAAAGTACTACCAAGATCAAACTCTGAAATAATGCCTTGCAACCAAACCACTTGGATGCAGGCATTCACCGCTCCTCGATACTCGGCCTTTGCTGAAGATAGTGCTATGGCAGCCTGTTTTTTGCTTGACCATAAAATGGGGCCACCACCAAACATGAATACATATCTGGAAGTAGACTTTCGATCAATAGAATCACTTGCCCAATTGGAATTTGTGTATCCAACCAGCTCTAGCTCGGAGTCTGCAGCATATTGAATGCCGTATGTTCTGGTTCCCTGAATATACTGGACAATCCTCTTGGCTGCCTTCCAATGAAGATCATAAGGCTATTACATGTATCTTGATACAACATTCATGGCATAACAAATATCAGGCCGAGAATGTGTTAAGTACAACAAGCTACCAATCAGCTGTCGATAGATAGTGCAGTCCATGGGAGGTGTGCTTTTTCCTTCTTCAAGCCTAATCCCTGAAAGGAAAGGGAATGGTGCAGGCCTACAATAAACCATGTTAAACTTGACTAATAGGTCTGAAATGTATTTGGACTAAGTGACCATAATACCATCAGAATTTTGCTCAATTTCGAGCCCCAAAAATTGTTTTAGAAGCCCCAAATCACTCAATTCAAAGGCATTGTGGAGAGCAGTTTTTATGGCTGAAATGGAGACAACTGTGCTACCTGTGATCAGTAATTCATCAACAGATAAAATAATGATAATTAGATGACCATCAGACTACTGTAAATACACATTTGGATCTGATCTACACCTTTTAAAGTTTTGCGAGAGAAGGAAGGCATCCATCTTGGAATACCACTCTCTTGGGGCCTGTTTTAACCCGTGTAGTGACTTCTTTAGCTTGCAAACCAAATATGGATCAGTGATGTATCCCTCAGGCTACTTCATTTATATCTCCTCATGAATATCTCCATGCATAAAGGCTGACTTAACATCCATGTGATGCACTTCCCAGTGCTTGGATGCTGAAATTGCCAAAACAAGGTGGATGGAGTCCATTTTTGCAACCGGTCCAAAGGTCTCATGGTAGTCCACTCCTTGGACCTGAGAGAAACATTTTGCCACCAGCCTTGCCTTATATTTGCAGGTTCTTCCATCAGCAGCAACCTTGGTCCGAAACACCCACTTGCATTGAACCAATTTCCTTCCTGGAGGAAGAGAAACTAGCTCCCAAGTAGTGTTTTTCTGAAGAGAATTCATCTCTTCATCCATGGCAACTTGCCATCTCGGATCCTTTCGAGCATGGTAGTAGGATTTTAGATCTGAACTAATCATCAAATAGCAAGTTTCAGAAAACAAATTATCAGGACAAGAGAGCGCAATACCTGCTCTTTGGAAATCAGACTGGGTTCTCCTTGGATCATCCGGATTTTCAATGTTGTCTCCTGCGGAGGAGAGTGTCTGACAGGCCCATGTAGGAAGATTATTTTGCACTTCAGGTTCTGATTCAGCATATGATGATTTCTACACACTGATATCAGAAATCAGAGGATCCAAATCAGGGTCATCACCCCCAATTTCATCATCCAAATATTCAGTAGAATAGGAAGGAAATTCAACAGTTTTCTCCTTCACTAGTTCCACCTCCTGAAGAGGCTCATCGAACTTGACACTTCTCTCGATCATGATATGTTTGGTCTTGATATCCAATAGCTTGAAACCTTTAGATTCATTAGGATACCCAATAAACAGACATTCTATGCTTTGCGGTTGCAAAGTCCTTCTTTTATCAAGCGGAATCTGGGCCCATGTAGTGGACCCAAACACCCGTAGGTTTGACACATCCGGCTTGTGTCTAAAGTATGCTTAGAAATGGGATTTCCCTTTCATGGATGAGTGTGGCACCCTGTTTTGAATGTATGCTGTAGCATGCATGGCCTCAGCCCACAAATTTGCAACAAGCTTCTTGGATTCCAACATACAGGTGGTCATCTCCTTGAGAGATCGATTCTTCCTTTCTACTACTCCGTTCTGCTGGGGAGTGTAGGGAATTTAATGTTGAACTTGAATACCACTTTGGGACCATATGTGCAGCAAATCATTACTAACATACTCCCCTCCATTATCAGATCTCAAGATCTTGATCTTAAGCCTAGAGGCATTTTCGATCAAGACCTTCAATTTAGAAAAAATTTCACATACTTCAGACTTCTTTTTGAGAAAGAAGACCCATGTGTACCTTGAAAAATCATCAATAAAAGTAAGAAGATACCTTGATCCATTCATGGATGTGATAGGCATCATACCTCTGATATCAGAATGTATCAGCCCCGATATGCATGTAGCTCGGTTTGCCTTCCCCTGATCGAACTTGTGCTCAGGATGTTTTCCAATCACACGGCCCTTGCAAATTCCTGTGGTTGCCTTGATGACCGGGAGGCCTTCAACCATGGAGTGTTTCTGTAATTGCTGCAAATATTTGAAATTAAGATGGCCAAACCTTTCATGCCATAGCCTACTAACCTCATTTCCATGAGTTAGCAGAGCGGTGGGCTTTGCATCTGCAACAAAGTGAGAGAACTCATAGGCTTTTGCATGATGGTTTGCAAGGCCTTTAGCAATGAGTTTCCCGGATGCAATTTATATTATCTCAACATCATTTGGGATGAAAGAAACTCTCTTAGGCACTTCTGTATGTTTCATCTGATAGACACTAAGGAGATTTGATGCTAGAGACAGTACATACAAAACATTTGAAAAAAATCCATTTTCAAGATCAACACTACCTTATCCTTCTGAAATGATGGTGGAGTCATCTCCCATGTGGATGGAAATGGATTTTCCGGTCTCCAAGGATGAAAAGGAGTCTCTTTCAGCCATCATGTGATTCGAATCTCTAGAATCAATCAAGAGTGCTTTAGACTTCGAAGTGCTTTCCATGAGGGCATGACCTTTTTCATGTTGTGTTTCCCAATCTTGCTGATCTCTCCTCCGAAAGATTTCCGGAAGATTGATGTGATTCCTCTTAAGGAATGACGTTGCTTCATCAAGCTTCTTCTTCATGCATGCATGTTCAATGTGGAAGCACTTCCTGCAATAAGAACACGTGACTTTTTCCTTGCCATGGTGCCCTTTTCCTTTGTTCTTCCTTGATCCAAAAGACTCATCATGTTGCTGGTTTTCAACTCTAGGTTTAGGAGCATCAAATTTAGTTTTTTTATTCTTCTGCTGCTTTCCTTTACCCTTCAGATCTTTGGGCCCCGAGACATGAAGGGCTTGATCACGAGAGTATCTGATGATCCCCATCTGGACAAGCTTGTCATGTTCACATGTTAGGGACTCAATGAAGGCATTGAGTGTAGGCATCTTCCATCTAGGGGTTGTGAGCTTCCCCACACGGAATGTAGAAACAAAAACTAAATAATCAGCCTTGAGTTTGGAGAGTATGGTGAGGATGAGCTGATCATCCTCCTTCTCCACTTTGCATTGCTTCAAGAGTAAAACAGTATGCTTGAACTTTGTGAAGAAATCATTCAGAGTCTCGAAATTGGAGGGCTGGAGAGACATGAGTTCATTTTCGAGCTGGTAAACCCTCAAGTCATCATGGTTTCCATATAGAGTTTCCAATTTGTCCCATATTTCTTTTGGAGTCTTCAATCCCGCAAGATGGAAAAGAAGATCTCGGGAAATAGAGAGGCACAAGAAACCGAAGGTTTCATCCTTCTTGTTCAAGAATCTTGATTTTTCTATGGCTGAACCGGGCTCATCTTCAATGTCCATGGTGACTCTAAAGATTCCTTTGGAGCACAGTTGAATCTCCATATCACCTTTCCATGAGTGGAAATTTTATGGAGTCAAGAGATCTACTGAGGAGGCCATCTGGATCTGCTGGAGCGAATGCTTCACCTGTAGAAACCCGAAATTCAAAACATAAAGGACAATGTAAGGTCGGACAGCCTGCACATTGTAGGATTTCATCACACCCAGCATAGTCAATCAAGCAAGCTTGATCAACAAGTTCTTTACTTGGGGTATTAAGTGGTAAGCCTTGGCTTCTGGTGCAGTGCTGGATTTTTGAGCTATTGCTCAAATTTCATGCAGAAATCTATCAAAAAGCTTGTTTTTTAGAGATAGAGCTTCGTCCTGCCGTAAGCTCTGATACCATATTAATCTTGTATATTGATATAGGAACAAAGCATCAATAGCATCAAAGACTAATCAACAAATAACTCATGAAATGGTGTAATCGATCTACAGAATGAGTAGCCGCTCTGTATAACCAGATGAAAGAATGATAATACAATACAATGTCATGCTACAAGCATGAATGAATGAAAAATTCAAATCCTCAAGGAGGTCATTCAAATTGAATGAGTGAGTCTAGCTTAACTGAATGTAAGCCATAGTCAACACTCAGTTAACCACTGATCAAAACCCTAATTGAATCCGAAGTGCAATAAATGATTGAGTCTCAACTGAAAGAGATCAGACACATGTCATAACAAGCCAACCATCAAGTGCTAGCGCTTCAATGACTCCAATGAACCCCGATGAGGTTAACTGAAGTTGAATTGAACATTAGAAGTTGGTGGAGGTGCCCCTGTTGACTCCAGTTCATTAATTAATCATTGAATAATCAATTAAATGAAAGGAGGTGCCTTCACTGACTTGTTTAACTGATTGTAACCACCAGTTAGCAATTAGGTGCATTAATATCACTCAGATCACCCCCGGAGTGCTCCAGTTAGCCTCCCCAAATGCAGGAGAAGGATAAGTTAGCCTCCTTGACTGAAGGTAGGCGTGGGTGTGACTGGATGATGACATTTAATGCTCCACTGATGTCAAATAATGTCAATAATACTTAGGACAGTGGTTTAACTAGGCCAATTTGACCAAAAAGAGTGTGTATGGTGGTAAATGTCTCCAACACATATGAGACACGGTTCAGAAAGGAGCTATCAAGCTCAAATATGCTCCTACAGAGGAATAAGTGGCATATGTGTTGACTAAGCCTCTGGCTCATGTAAAGTTTGAATACTTTCGAGACAAGCTTGGTGTAGTCCGAAAGGACCTCTCTTGAAAGAGGGAGTGACAGTAGATGGAAGAAGGATGCAGTGGTGAGTAGCTCAGTCTAGAGTAGGGTAAGTCTGGCTAGGACAGTTTGTCCTGAAAGGGTAATTCAAATGAGGCCTGTTGATCCTAGGGGGATTAGTATGTCTGGCTAGATCAGTTTAACCCAAGTGGGTTTGTAAGCTAGGGCAAGGCTTGTTGGTCCCCAGGAATATCCATTTGTCTAACTAGGCTTGTTGGCTCGAAAGGGTTAGTCAGTTAGACAAAATGTCTGGGTGGATCTACCAGAGAACTCACCGTGATGCTACTCCCAGATAGTTAGAGGGCACGATGGTTGTTACCGTATTTCTATATTGTTGAGATGTGTAGTTCAGTATTATCATGCTGATGATTATTTAGCTCTGTATTGTTATACTGATGGTTTTTGAGATGATTGGTTTAGCGTTGATATACTGATATGTGTAGTTCAATATTGTTATATTGATGAGCTCAGTATTGCTATACTGATGACTGTTGAGATGATAGTTCAGTATTGTTATATTGATGACTATTGAGATGATAGTCAGTATTGTTATACTGATGACTAATGAGATGTTAGTTCAATATGGTTATACTGATGACTGTTGAGATGTTAGCTCAGTATTGTTATACTGATGATTGTTGAGATGTTAGCTTAGTATTGTTATACTGATGACTGCTAATTGATATGCTGAATGTTGAGTACTATTGTACTAATTGAGATGTATGTGTTAGTATTGGTTATACTGATGATTGATGAGATGTGTACAGTGTAGTCACATTGTTGATTGCTGAGATGATTGTTGAGATAGTTACAGTTGATTGCTGAGATGATTATTGAGACCGTTACAGTTGATTGTTGTTGAGATGGTTACAACTAATTGTTGAGATGCTTGATTAATGATTGATTGATGCTGAGATGTTTATTGTGATAGTTTCAGTACTTCTATACTGATGATGATGTTTGTGATGTTCCAACATCTCTATGCCGGTAATGCAGATGATGATCTAGCATTACAGATGATTTGTTCCTTAGCACTAATATGATAATGATGTTGTTGATTGTTTCAGTACTTACACATCATTGATGCAGATATGATGCTTCAGTATATCCATACTGAAGAGACAGATGATGATGTTTCAGTATTGATATACCGAATTTATAGAAGACGGTGATTCAATATTCACATACCGAAGATACAATTGATCATACTTATGATGCAGATGATGATGGTTCAGTATTTACCTACTAAATATATAGATGATAAAGGTTCAGTATTCACATACTAAATATGCAGATGATTATGGCTTAGTATCTACATAGTGAAGATGCAGATGATAAAGGTTCAGTATTCCCATACTGAAGATGCAGATGATGATGGCTCAGTATATACATATTGAAGATGTTGATGATGAAGGTTTAGTATTCCCAAACTAAAGATGCAGACGATGATGGTTTAGTATTCACATATTGACAATACAGATGATGACAGTTCAGATGATGATGAAACAAGTGATGGTTCAGTGTTCACACACTGATGTTGACCAATGGATAATTCAGAAGATGACTGCAAGAGATGTTCTAGAAGATGACAAGAAGAATATTGAAGAAAGATGATTACAGAAGAAGATCCAGTCGAGATCGATGATGAAGATGTATGATGTTGTACCAAAACTTCCTATGACATATAGAGTCTCACCAGTCAGTTGTATAGTTGTAATAGTAGCAGTTGCTACTACAGTTGAATACCTTCCTAGTTAAGAGGGGGTGTTAAAATAATGTAACTTCGGAAGATATTCTAGTTGTATTGTATCCCTCCTATTGGATATGAGTTTGGTATTGTTAGAATCATTGAAGCATGCAATGTAAACCTCCAAATGTAAGTCAGGTCATTAGTACCCAAGTGTCAATATAATAAATGTTATTTTTAATGTCCAGCTGGACAAGTCAGCCCTGACAGCTAGTGAAGTCGGTCCCACCATGTTAGAAGTCAAGTCAACATAAGAATATAAATAGGGAAGCACTCCCCTTCATTTGTACTCACTCACTCAAGCTGGTTTTAGCAAGAGAGAGAAGTAGTAGCACACCAAGAAGGAGGAAGCAGTTGTTGTCTAGCTTTTACACTGCACTGGTTGAGTTCTATACTGAGGAATTTTTGTGGGTTTTCTCCCTTATGGTTTCCCCGAGGAAAATCTCTGTGTTATTGTGTTCTTATGTTTTTGTGCATTTTGTTCTTTAGTGATCTTCTAGTGGAAAATTGTTTTAAGATATCATCTAATCAATTTTAAAGAATTTTAACATTGGTAAGGAGCTATTCATCAGAAAAACATATTGGAGAAGAGGCAGATGGAAAGAAGGAAATATTTTTACCTCAAATGCATAAAAAATAATGAAACTCATCTCCTGGAACTACAAAGGGTTGGGAGGAAATCAAAAGATGGAAGCAATAAAAATATTCAAAAAAATTGAAGCAATAACAATCCTTTCCATCCAGGAAACCAAAATGAAAGAAGACAATTGCATCAAAGTTATGAATAAAATCTGGGCGAAAGGAGAAAGGGGGAGCAGTCAGTTCTTTGGAAGCCTCTGGGGGGCTCCTTACTTGGTGGGAGTTAAAAAAAAACATCACTGGCTCTTCATTGAACTTGAGGATCTTCACAGTTAGGAAGTCCTCTAGATAGGGAATGTGTATGGTTTGACAAACCAAGGAAGCAAAGAAGATTTTTGGACTCAGCCAGAAAACCAAAAATATGGAAAGATGTAGCATCCTTGTATCATTGCTGGAGATTTCAACATTACCATCTCTATGGAATAAATAAGAGGAGGGACCAAAGTCAATGATCCGTTTGGAGAAAAATTGGAGGACATAATGACCTCATGGGGGCTGATTGATATCAAGCCAAAACGAGGGAAATACACTTGGAACAATAAAATGATAGGTCCGGGTCACATAGCTATAAGACTGGATCGAATCTTGGTAAGCTTTTATTTCTTAAATAATCCCTTTATCCCAGAATCCAAACTTCACGCTTCGGCCATCTCAAACCACAAACCTATCTCTTTTTTTCTATCATCAAATGGGAATATGGGGCCGCTTCCATTTAGATTTTGTTTGGAGGAAGAATTTTCTTTAGAATCCATAAAAAAAGCTTAGAGCATCTTCATTTAGGGCTCTTGAAGCTTCATATGGGAGAAAAAGCTCAAGAATGTCAAAAAAGAGCTCAAAAATTGGCTCGTTCAAAGTGCGTATAACCTTGGAAAAGAATAAGCTTATTATGCAAAAACTTTGGAAGTACTTCAGGAAAAATGGAACATGACAACATTACAACAAAACTCTTGGTCCAAGAAAACGAATTAGATAGAAAATTCAGCACCTTGCAAGGAGAGAAGAATAATATTGGCGCCTGCGATCAAGAAGCCTTTGGCTAAAAGGGGGACACATGAATACCAAGTTTTTCCATAATCAGTGTAAGGAACGAAAAAGGAGGAACACAATAATGGAATTATTCGAGGATAATGGAGAGAAGCTAACTGACCCTGAGGATATAAAAAAAGAAATTAGAATCCACTTCGAGGATCTATACACAATAGAAGAAGATGTCACCCAAGAAGAAATGGCAGCTATGAGTAATGAGATCCCTCGTCTAATAGAAAAATATAATGATCTCTTGAACTTGCATGTATTTGAAGAAGAGGTCCGTAAGGTTGTATGGTCCCTCCATATAGACAAAGCCCCCAGTCCTAATGGGTTTACAATTAGTTTCTACCGAATATGTCGGCACATCATCAAAGATGATTTGTTGAAAATGTTAAATTGGACTCAATTCAGGGATAAGATAAGAGGTGCAACAAATTCCACCTTTCTAGCTCTCATCCCCAAGGAAAATAATCCTTCATCCATCAAACATTTCATACATATTTCTATTTGTAGTTCCTCTTACAAAATTCTTGCAAAGATCATATCGAACATGATAAAAAAATATCATCCCTCAACTCATCTCACCAAACCAAGGCGGGTTCATTGCAGGTCACCAAATATATGATAATATACTTTTGGTCCAAGAAGCAATCCACTCCAGTCAGAAAAGGAAAGAGGCAGGAATGGCAATCAAATTGGACTTGGAAAATGCTTTCGACAGAATTGGGCATGCCTATATCTATAAGGTCCTGGAAAGGTATGTCTTCTCTTTGAAATTCATGAGGTGGATCAAAGCTTGTATTGATGGCCCTTGGATAGATCCTCTTGTGAATGGTCTCCCAAATCCTTTTTTTCAAGCTAGAAGAGGGATCCGTCAAGGATGTCCTATGTCCCCTTTCCTTTATATTCTAGTGGCGGATTCGTTTAGCAGAACACTTAACAAACTCAAATATCAAGGGAATATCCCTAGAATTTCCTTTGTCAGGGGGGTCCAATAAACTAACCATGCATAATTTACTGATGACACAATCTTTCTGGGGAGCGCCTCAACCCATATCATGAGAAGAATCAAATCCTCCCTTGATCTCTTCCTTAAAGCATCTGGCAGTCAACTCAATTCAGACAAGTCTTAGTTATATGGTTGGAACAACAAATATAGGATCCACAGAGAGATTTTTCTTATCTTAGGAATCGAGGTTAGATATGATTGGACTTCCTTTAAATATCCGGGAATACCTATATCCAAACACACTTCAAACCCTGCTGGTTGGAATCTTGTAGTGTAAAAAATTAAAAACAAAGTGCAATCCTGGGGAATGAGGTGGCTCAACTTGGACAGAAAAATTGTTCCTTTCTCCCAAGGCTGTCGTTAACAATTTAAGCATACAAATCATGAAATTTCTATGGAAAGGAGGGAAAACCCAAGGGAAAAAATTTCACCAGGTGAACTAGGCAACAAGAAAGGAAGAAAAAGAAAAAGGAGGGATTGGGATAAGAGATTCAGGTTTAATGACTAAATCATTGGGAGCCGAAATTTTCAGAATATTGATCTCTAGGATAAAGGAATGATGGAAAGAAGTTATCAGAAGAAAGTACATAAAGAAACTGAGACTAAGAAGTATCGACTACAACTAGGATGGTAAAGGCACCTCCATCTGGAACCTTTGCAAAAATTATGTTGGTATAATCAAAGACTCCCTCCACTGGGTCCCTAGGAACGAATGAAGAATAAATATATGGAAGGATAAAATTTTGGGGCATCCTCCTCTAGTTTCCTAGATCAACCTCAATAACCTTCGTTATTGGATGCAAGAGAATAATCTCTTGACTTTACATGACATCTCAGAATGGTTAAGCTCCAGCGACTAGAAAAGGTGGAATAATATGCATCCCCCCAATATCTGTAGAAAGAATACGCCCTCTTCACTTCATATTTACATGGAAAAGATCATTTCATCTCACGAATTAGGATCAAAAAGGGTTGGGATGTCATGGCTCCTACATAGTTAAAGAAGATTACAAGATATTGGAGAACAATGGAGACCGAACCCACACAAAGTTTTGGGGAAAGGTATAGAATTCAAACTCCATTCCAAAATTCATTTTTTTCTTTTGGTTGCTAATTCAGAACAAACTCTTGACATCTAACAATCTTAGTAAAAGAGGAATCCAAGGTAGGCTCTAGATGTTCCTTATGCAAATCCTTTGAAGAATCCATCTCTCACCTTTTTTTAGCTTGTGATTTTACCATTCAAGTTTGGGACCACATTATCGAGAGTCTCAGTGAAAGGTTTAAATTACCATATCAAACTCAGGAGATGATAGAAAATTAGAAAATTTACTTCCAAGGAAATCTTGGCAAAAAACCACCCTTCTTAGAATCTAGAACATAATTCCAAAAAACATCAGTTGGAAGAATTGGCTTGCTAGAAACAGACTTGTCTTTGATGATAAGAAGGTTGAACCCCTCAGGGTAGCCTTCAAAGTTATCAATATTACACATGAAAGGATGGCATCTAAGAATATCTACCTTTACAACCTTGAAAACCTAACAGGTAAGGAAGTAAGCTGGTGCTGAGAATTTTTAAACCAAATCTCTCCTCAAACCAAACGTCTTCCAACTCTTCAGTCTTGAGAGATAAGAAAAAGAAAAGTTGAATTTCTTTAATGGAGGAAGGAGCAGTAATGTTTTACTCTTTCCTTCGATGGTGCCTCAAAAGGAAATCCATGGGAGGTAGGTGTGGGGGGGATTATATTTGATCCCAAAGGGAACATAGTAAACACCTATTCTTGGGGACTCAAAAACCAAACCAATAATGAAGTGGAATAGATCTCACTTCTCCTTGGCCTGGAACTGCCAGTTAAGTCTACAATATCAAAGCTTACTATCTTCGGAGACTCAAGGAAGGTCATTTAGAAGATGAGATCAGGGTACAAACACAGTTCTGCTAGTTGAAAAAGAATATATGACCGTATTTTCCGTTCAAACCTTATTCCATAAGTCCTCCTCCACCACATCCTCAGGGAGAACAATGGTCCTTCCAATAAGCTCGCCAATCACGGTGCTAGAATTCAACAAGGAATGGTTGAGTTCAAAAATCACAAAGTCATATAAGCATGTCCCCTATACATGCCTTATTGCACAAAAAGTATAAACTAAGGTCGGATGCTATAGGAAACTGACCCTCCCCTTGGCCACCTACCCATGGTGACAAGCTGATTTCTCCCACAACACATGGAATTCCTCTGCCATATGATGACACCCTTCATGATCTTGAATTAACTCCGCGTTCGCTTCAACAACTACCCAAGGTATTGAGAAGACAGTCCGAACGAATGATGGATGCATTAAACAACGAACTCCCTTCCCGTCTGCGTTCATTATTTACAGGCTTAGAGGGAGAAGACTTTTAGCATTTCAGAGAAAACCAGGGCGAAGACAGCGTGCAACATTTGAAATTTTTGTTTTCAAGCCTTTCATGTGTGTTTGAAGACATAATGTAGAGAACAATGGAGAACACGGGTGGAAATTCTGAAATTGTCGGTCTCAATTCTAGTCTAGAGGACATTAAACTACATTTGTGCATGATTTATGAGATGGTGGGCATCAGTGTTTAGGAAAACAAAGAAGCTGCATCTGATATTAGATAAATAACGAACCAAATCAGTTTTCATGACTCTAGGATTGATGACAATGAGTGAAGATCTCAGGGAGATGATGGGTACTGTAGATATCATCAAAGAAGAACTCCTGAAAATGTCTAGTGTCCTAATTCAGCCACTGTAAGGACTCCCTAGGACAAGGTGTTCATCCAATGGAGGAAACTTTGGTTGTTTAGCCAACCTTTGGGCATGAAGGCAAGAAAATGTAGTGTTCCAGCCTTGTCAATCCTAGATTTTTTTTGCATTTTTCTTAATCAATAGTTTGTTAAAATTTACCATTCGAAGGGTTTGATAGTCTTCAGGAAGTATGAAAAGAACATTAGGATATTTCTATTAAGTATTGTTGCTTCAGTATTTATTTCTTCATAGAACTTCATGAATCCTTGGTTTCCATTTTGTGAGACCATGGGTTAAAGAAACTACCACAATTAAATAGTCTGTATTTTAAAATTATTCAAATAATATAGATAAAGAAAACATAGATGAGATAAAAAATAATAACAGGGAAAACAAGGTTGTAAATATGTAGGTTACATTATAGGTAATAATGTAATTAATGAAGAAAATGTACGTGACATAAAAAAAATAGGAAAAACTAAATAGTTTATATTTTAAAATTATTCAAATAATAAAGATGTAGAAGAAAAGGTACATGAGATACACAAATTAATAGGGACTCACAAGGTTGTAAATAGGTAGTTTACATTACAGATGATAATGTAATCAATGAAGAAAATGTACATGAGATACAAAAAAAATTAAAAAATAATAATAGGAAAAACAAGGTTGCAAAGAGGTAGGTTACATTATAGGCAATAATGTAATCAATGAGTTATAAATAGGATGTGAGATTATTTTCTTTTGAGTAAATGAATAAGAGGTGTTAACACAAATCGGAAATAGAAAAGTCATAGACATGAAATTGGTAGTTATTTTAGAAATAGTTGTTAACATCCAAAGTGTGAGGAGTCATTGGATAGTTTGTAGAGGCATTAGATGAGTGACTTGTTAGGATCATGTAGAGTACCAACACTTGTGAGGAAAGAAAGAACAACTTATGATTAAATTAAAAGATTAAAAAAATGTATATAATAAATATAACAACTATACTATTTACATGTCAAGTCTTCTTTATTGATAAATAAATTAAAGGTAGGTGATAATCATTAATGAAACTTAATTTTTCTAAATATAACCATGAAGAAAATCTTCATACCATATAAATCAAATTACTTCATTACTAGTGAGAAGAACTTGAGGGAGCTAGATAGGTGGAGAGTCTTCATACCATAAATAAAATTACTTCATTATAAGTGAACATAACTTGACGGATTTAGGGGTCTAGATAGGTGTTGGAAAAGGGCCATAAGAAGACACATTAAACTAATTCATGGGATTTAAATATTTTTGAAAATTTAAATTTGAAGAAAATGCACTTAAGATTTGATCCATTTATGAGTGGACAAGTTACAAGATCAGGGATATATCTTTGGGTGCATGTTCAAACAATACCCCCAAAATGAACCTATAAACAACCCTTACAAAAATTAAACTTCATCCAAAATTAAACTCCATCCACTAATAAATACACTAATAAAAACTCTTAGCTCCTCACTAATACATCACCCCTCATAAAAATTGAATTTCATCAACTAATAAAAAATCCATTAATAAATCCAATAAAAAACTCCTAGCTCCTCATTGATACAAATTTCATCCCCTAATAAAAACTCCATTAATAAATCCAATAAAAAACTCCTAGCTCCTCATTAATACATCAACTCCTTTGTGAAAATTGAATTTCATCCCCTAATAAAAACTCCTCTCTCATCATCAATAAATCAACTCCAACTCGTCATCAATAAATCAACCCCAACACCTTTTAGAAATCATAAAGTTTTGGGCCTAAGTAAAAAACACCATTTTAATTTTTTTTATTTTATTTTTAGAAATCATAAAGTTTTGGGCCTAACAAAAAACACCTTTGTTTTTAATTTTTAATTTTCTTTATTGATAAATAAATTAAGGATAGGTGATAGTCAATAATAAAACTTATTTTTTCTAAAATCTAATCATAAAGAGAATCTCCATACCATAAATGAAATTAAATCTCCATACCATAAACGAAATTACTTCATTAGGAGTGAAAAGAACATCAAGGAGCTAGACACGTGGTCATTATAAGTGAACAAGAAGACACATTGAGCTAATTTTTGGGGATTTAAATATTTTTGAAAATTTCAATTTGAAGAAAATACATTTAAAATTTGATCCATTTATGAGTGGACAAGTTACAAGATCCGAGATATATATTTGGTTGCATGTTCAAACAATACCTCAAAATGACCCTATAAACAACCTTTATAAAAATTAAACTTCATACAAAATTAAACTCCATCCACTAATAAAAACTCCTAGCTCTTCACTAATCCATCAACCCCTCATAAAAATTGAATTTCATCAACTAATAAGAACTCCATTAATAAATCCAATAAAAAACTCCCAACTCCTCATTAATACAAATTTCATCCACTAATTAGAACTCTATTAATAAATCCAATAAAAAAACTCTTAGCTCCTCAATAATACATCAACCCCTTTAAAAATTGAATTTCATCGCCTAATAAAAACTCCTTCCTCATCTTCAATAAATCAACCCCAACCCCTTTTAGAAATCATAAAGTTTTGGGCTAACAAAAAAACACCATTTTTAGAAATCATAAAGTTTTGGGCCTAACAAAAAACACAATTTTTTTTTTTAATTTTAATTAATATTTTTTATATTTTTTTAATTTTAAATTAATATTTAAAATTTAAAATTAATATTTTTAAATTTTTTTTAATTAATATTATTTTCTTCAAATTCAAAATATTCAAAATTTTTAAATATTAAATATATATATATATAAATTTTAAATTAATAATATTTTGTTTTACAATCTCACCCATTAAAAAATGAGTTGTAAATGCTTTCATGTTTGGCATCCCAATTGATTCAGAATATCAAAATCAAAATTGCAATCTAGACAACATATTGTTCAAAATGTAATTTTAATTTTGCTTGAATATGTGTCAACATATTGTTAATGAGTTGTAAATGCTTTCATCTTTCCCAATTGATTCAGAATATCAATATTCTAATCAAAATTGCAATCTAGACAACATGTTATTCAAAATGTAATTTTAATTTTGCTTGAATATGTGTCATGTGTCAATAAATTATGAGATATTGGTCAAAGATTTTTGGGGAAAACCACCAAGAATTGTGCTAAAAGGTGGTTGTATGTAGATGAATACAAGATTAAACTACTTCTAATCTAAGCGAGTAAGTAGTAAGTTGCGATCTTTAATGGGTGTTATTGGGTGAATCCTATTCCACAAATGTTCGAAACCCCTTAAAACCCCATTTTTTTGGGAATGTTACTCATTTTCTTAATGAGGAATTTATGCAATTTATGTAGAGGCATGAACATGAAGCTCACTCGATCCAATGAATGACAGGAATGAATGAAAAATACAATATAATGAATGACAGGAATGAATGAAAAGTACAATATTTGTAATTCCATCAAATTTCAAATTTTCTTACATTTTAAGATTATTCAATCAATAGAGCATCTAATCTAATCCAAAATCCTAATTGCAACATCTAATCCTACTAAAATACTGCAACATCGGTGGGTTGGCTTTTGTTGTTCTAAGTATCTAATCCTAGTGGTGGGTTTGCTTTTGTTGTTCTAAGTAATGAGTTTCCTTCTACAGAATTATTCATGATCATAAATTTAATTATGATCATATTAATGTTGGAGCTCAACATTGGTATAATGTTGTAGCTCAACATTAGTATTGTATGTATATTTTAATTTAAAAAAAAAATTAAAATATGTTTTTTCTTTTTCTTTTCTAAATTGGAAAAAGATAATATAAAATGTAGTTTTTTTCTCTTAATTTTCAGTTTCAAAAAGATAACATAGAACATGGTTTCCTTAAACCAGTTACTTTCTTGCTTCATTAGTTTTTTTATTTTTCAATTTGAAAAAGAAATATATAGAACATGGTTTCGTTGAACCATCTGCTTTCTTGCTTCATAAGCTGTTTCTTCGTTTTGGAAGTGTTTTCTTCTTTTTGCTGGACTGAAAGACTATTAGTAGAAGTTCCTTCCATAAAACTGTTTTCTTCTTTCTGCTGGACTGAAAAACTAAGCCTATTATTAGAAGTTCCTTCCATTATCCAAGTGAATTGTATCACCACAAGTAAAGACATTATCCAAGTGAATTGTATCACCACATGTAATTTATCCAAGTGAATTGTATCACCACATGTAATTTATCCAAGTGAATTGTATCACCACATGTAAAAAAGAGGTTGTAGAAGAACAACTACTTAGCTTATTTGTAGCTTATCTGTGATTTAATAAGATAAGAGCACTTCAATGGGCTTAATGGTTAAGAACATGTGTTAGTCTCTTGTGACGAAGCCAGAGATAGAGTCTCGAGATGGGTGGGTAGATAGAGTTACTCATTAGCTTCTTGTGACAATCTTGTGACAAGGCCAGAGATAGAGTCTCTATCCCACTATCCCACCTGGGTGGGTGGGCTACACACGTCTCTACCCCTACTTAGTCACAAACTAGGTGGGATAAAGACTTCTCAACCCTATCCCACCTGGGTGGGTGGGCTAGACATGTCTCTACCCCTACTTAGTCACAAATGAGGTAGGATAAAGACGTCACAACCCTTGCTAAGTCCTGCTCAGTCACAAGCTAATGCAGTCCTGCTCAGTCACAAGCTCATTAGCCCGTCTCTATCCCACCACCCTGGGATAGAGCTATCCCAGCTTGGTGGCTCTATCCCACCACCCCGGGATAGGTGTGAAAGAGAAGAACAGAGCAAAAGAAACACGGGCAGATAGATTTCCTTCTCATTATTCAGATGTGATTAAATAGGAAATAGGGAGCAATAATACTGTGGGTGAATACCACAGTTAGGTAAATATTGTTGGGTAAATACCGTGGGTTACCATGAGATTACTTTCTTCAATATACCCCCTTAATCTCAACTGGTAGTACATCTTCAGCACTGTCTATGCCTAAAGATGCCAAAATATGCCTGCTGGTCTATGTCTCAGCTAAGCTTACATTTCAGTCAAAAAACTTCAGCTTGACTTTCTTTCTTGAAGTGTACTTGGAATTCTTTTTCTTTGTCTTCTGGGTCTTGATGTTGAGTAGTTGATCCTCTTCATCTTCTGGAACATAGTGAAAGTCCTCATCTTCAGTTTCATTATGATTCTTCTGATTGTCATCTTTACCTGCACACTCAACATTTTTGTTAGAAAAAATATGAATATATTTCAGCTTTTCTTGGAGAGCATTCACATCTTGGTGTTGCTCATCAATGACAACCTCATTTGCTTTGATTCCATTGTGCTTCAGTGCTTCTTCAAAAAGTGTGCGCTGAGAAGAAAACAGAGCATGCTGTAGATGCTCATCAGGAGCCTGCTCATAGATCTCCTTCAAACTTCTGGTTTTCTGATTTTGAGGTGGACTACATGTTGTTTCTTTGGTGCTGTCAGCTGGTTGTTGCTCATTCTCAGCAACTATTGCAGCTTCTATGCTGCCATCAACTATCTCTTGCTCAAAGAGACTATTACTCACATTATTGAGTACCGCTGCAGTGATAGGTTGGCTTTCACTGTCATCATCAAAGATAACTAGATCAACATCCTTTGCTGGGATTACATGATCCTCATAAACACAGTCATTTTGACTGTCTTCCACTTCAGTGTGGGATTCATGGTGCTTTGCCTCACTTACAAAGTCATCTTCCTCTACCGTTGGTTCCTCACTGAAGACTTCTTTCAGTGTATCCCATGCTTTCTTTGGATGGTTCCTCACTGAAGACTTCTTTCAGTGTATCCCATGCTTTCTTTGGAGTATCGGCTTCTACAATGTAATGAAAAGAAAAAGAGAATAGTCTATTATGTCTTGTATGAGACGTAAGGCCACAACTTGCCTTCTTTCTTTTTCAAATTCTGTCAAATAATTAATTTTTTTTGGATCAATGGGAGATCCTCTTCAGCTATGAAGTGCCACAAATCTTGTAATTTTAAGACATTAATTACTTTGACTACCCATGCATCATATTCATCTCCATTGAAGGTCTGCCATAAACCCTCTAGTGTTAAGATATTTCTTACCTCTTCATATTCTTCTGGGACTGCTTCGTGTAGCACCATCTTCAAAAATCACAACCTTCAATAAGATTAGCTCTGGCAAACTGAGCGTTGGGTGCGATCTGGTGAGTTCAATCCTCCATGGATCTTGTAGATCTTCACCCCAACTAGCAGTAATCTTCTTTCTCTTCAACTCACGGGCTTCTTCAATGCAGGTTTACAGCGATTTCCAGGTGATGCAACTCCACAATAGCGCCTCCAACCAGTGGACACTGGCTCGTCCTCTGCAAATAAATAGTGGGCAGGAGAAAATCGTCCCCAGGTGAGCTGAATCGTATGAAGGAAGAAAATCAGAGATTGCGGTTCATGTTGAACCAGATAAACAGCAGCGATAACAATCTGCAGTTGCAGCTCGCTTCTCTCATGAAGCAGCAGCCTCAGAATTTTCGAGATCAGGTCCACAAAGAAGAGAAATTGAACATATTCAGAGGATTAACAGGAAATAATAATGGCGAAGCGGCACTGGAGAATACAACTTTGGATCAGCCTTTGGCTTCGATCTCTCTGGCTCACCGGCACCCGCTTGATAATTCAACCCCTGGAAATCACTTGCAACTCCACGTCACAGGTTCGAAACTCGGTAGTCATGCAGGCCGCGCAATGTGCAGTAACTTCGCCCTCCTTTACTCCTTCGGAGCCTCCCAGGGCTGGCAACCGTGGGGTCTGTAATGGAGGCGGGTCTTCTCGGCTCACCTTCTGTGGTCTGCATGATGAGCAGGGATCGCCCCTGTTTTTCAATCTCAGAAACTGAGCCGGCAATTCAGACTCAGATCTGGATCTAAAAAAAAATGAAGCGATCTATGACATTTTCCGTCGTTCTTTGGACATTGAACGCCCCACACACACAAATCTGAACCGACTCGTTTCACAGGGCTCTCTCTCCGCTTCGAGCGTATCTGGAACTCGCCTGAACCAACTCTTTTCACAGGTCACAGAGAGAAGTTGAGATTCACTAGCGTGGAAGGCATGCACAGATCCAAAAGGGGCATAAACTGGTCATATACTCCTGTGATGAACGGCAGATTGGATGGAGCGGATCTGCTCTGTACGGATCTGCTGAGTCTTCTTGTCGAATAGATCTGGGAGAATCGGTAAAATTGCTGAATAGATCTGTGTTCAAATTGTGCAGATATGGAAGAGACGAGAAACGGAAATAGATCTGTCACTATGCCATGGAGCGGATCTGCGGTGTCGTCTGGAGAATGCATAGGCCGGAGGCTTCTGAGCTGGCTGAGCTTATCCAGCATGTACTTTCACGATGGATAAGCCACCTGCCCTGGGCCCCACCGCCGGTCAACTTGGTGCATTGACAGAATTTTACAATAATCCTGCAGCCTCGTCCGCCTCCGACTAGCCACCGCCACCGTCGTCCTGCTGTTGCTGCCACCCCGCCGCGTCCTGCATTAAGTATCTACCAAACCCGTTGATATTGCGTCATGATAAACGATACTCTGAGAAGATATTGCGTTGAAGATTTTCATTTATTTAAAAACTGAGCATTTATGGAACTCGGTAATTTGTTTTCATTCTAGCGCTCTTTAGGATTATCGTTGATCGCGGAGAAGAGGACGCAGAGGAGATTGCTGGTGCAGAGTACAGGTCAGATCTCAAAATAACAGATCACGATTTCAGATGGCAGATCACGATTTCATCGCAGCACCAAAACGCTATGGATACTGAAGATCGGCTCAGATCGCAGATCGCAGATAGGCCTGGGCCTGGGCTTGTTCCTGATAGAAAGAGAAAATTTGTCAATGACGGCCATGATCGCCATATGGATGTACCAGACGCAGATTTTTATGATTTCGATGAGATTCGAACCGAGAACTCATTCGAAGTAAACCAGATTTGGGCAGCATATGACGATGATGATGCAATGCCTCGGTTTTATGCTCGAATTAAAAAGATATATTCCATGGATCCCTTCAAGGTTGAGATAACATGGCTGGAAGCAAAACACAATAACAATCCAGCTCTCATGAGATGGGAGCGAGCTGGGTTTTACATGGGTTGTGGGGTTTTAAGTTTGGAATTGTGAACATAATCAAGAATGTCAACGTATTTTCTCATGTGATGAGATGGGAAAGGAGCAAGGGAGTGCTCAAAATCCTGCCAAGAAAGGGGGATATTTGGGCTCTGTACA
>LPNX011157868.1:1669-36226 GCA_001517045.1 Pseudotsuga menziesii
AAATAATGACCTAATTTCAACAAATTTTCTTTTTAGAGAGAAAATAACTCTTTCTCACACTTAACAAGAAATTGAAACAAGCAAACTGATCTAATGGAGTCTTTCTTTTCAGTGCTAGTCTACAACAAGCAGAGATCTAATCTGACCTATAGCTTCCAACTAAATCCTTTCAAGGAAAAACAAACTTACAAGCAGTAATGAATGACGAATATAGCCTAGCTTTTTTATTTCAACAAACAAGCAATTCCCACATAAAAATTCTATATTTCAATCACTCAAGCAAGTTCAAACAAGTCTAAACAAAAGCAACTGAAAACACAAAATCCAAAAAATCACAAATTTTTTTCCAAAGCTTGAGAAAATCAAAGTCTAGGATAGACCTACCTAGCACCGCGCAGGTTAAGTTGCTGACAGAGTGATTTTGAGGCAGAATCACTTCTTGCTCTCTGGACTCAGGCAGTGGCATCGCTTCTTGCCAAAGGAACATGTGCAGTTCTCTGTAACAACCTAGAACACAAGGAGAGAGAAAAATCAAGTTAGAAATGACAAAACCTTCATAAAACCTGATGAATCAACAACAATACAGAGCACAGAAAGTCAAGGTGGCTCAGATCTGAAGAGATCCAAAGATTTCAAACCAAAACTTTAGTAGATTAGATGTAGATCTGACTACAAAGATAGGAGGCTAGAGCTTGGATTCAAACAAGAGTAATTTTAGAAACTAAGGAAGAACAATACAGATATATCCCCAGCGAAGTAGCCAAATTTTTTATCAGGAATATATCACCTTCTATAGAAAAAATTTGTTCCTCTGGTCTTAATGGTCAGATCCAGAACAAATGAGTGAATAACTCGATTGAATACTTTCCTTGAACGTTATAGAGACATGGAATGTAACTCTGATGAAGGACTTGTATACCTATAAAACATATCAAACATACAAAGACATCAAAGCTACCAGAAAATCATCTATACATCCATATTACTGACTAAGGAATACAATAACATATATGTGAGATTGACGCAACAAACATGTGGGAAGGAAATCAACTTTGCAGAAAATAAATGAAAGATATTACAACCATGTGCTTTAGTGTCGATGCACTCCTTCACAAGACTAGTGCCTTGTCCCCGATAGCTCCAACTTGCTCCATAATTTCTCTTTGATGTATCAGGCCAGGGTATCAATTCAACAGCATAACTCTACTTTTCTTCTCTCCCCCTCAACCATGGAGTATGAGCTTGTATTTATAGGGCTCAAATGGATAGGATTGGTTGAGATATTTGTGGGTGAGGTGGCCATAAGATCCTACAAAGAGGGATCTCGACCTTAAATAACCCAGGTGAGTAGAGATAAGTTAGATATGACAAACAACTCATCCCTGTATTTTTCAAACAACTCAGCCCTGGTCTTGAACTGAGATGTGGAATCCTTGGAAGTTTATGGAAAAAAAACATATTATTTTATTTCAAAGGCTAGTCCTTTGACTTTCATCTGCTTCATCTTTCCCTTGGTATATGTTATATTTATCAATTCACCTTCAATTTCCACCTTTTTCTTCTTATATGTTGTTGAATTGTCCTCATGGTCAGTCTCCATAGCATCAAAAAAGTCCCTTTTATTAGTCCTCTCGGGGTGACTAGAAATAGGAATGATAGCCTATAGGTATGGGAAAATGGCCAATGGATTCAGGTGTGTATCATCATCTTTCATTGGAGAATTGGATCCCTATTGCATATCCTCCTATTTCTATGTCACCTGAGGATAATATAACCAATTGGCACTCTCAACCAAGCCTTTGACTTCTTGATGCTTGAATGGTTTGCTTTTGTTAACTTCTCTCCTTATAGAGATGAAACAATGAGGATCGTAATTGATATCTACAACTATTTGAAACTTCATCTCTTTCAATAAACTCTCCACCACATGTAAAGAATATTTAATATTGATAATGAAAGGGCCAACCACCCATGGAAATTTGATTTATGAAGTTAATAAAATGCGCGTTCTCAACAATGAAATTTTCCCTGATCATCTCTAATGTAAATATCTTGGGGTTAAGGAAAGCAGGTAAAACATAGGTTTGATGGAAAAACCCATATAATATGATAACAGTACCGTCTTCCAAGAGGAACCAATCCCCAATTCTCTTCTCAAGTAAAAATTGTAGCAATTCCTTCATGACAAGTACCACTCTATGCAACTTATGCTGGAAAAATTCTTGGTATACTTTAGACATAAGGAAATTCATGTATTTACCAAATCTTGTGTTTATCTCATCAGTGAGAACCATTTATGGATACTATAGGTTCTCTTCATTGAAAAATCAGAACATTTTCACTAAATAATACTGGAACCTGAAGAATCTTGTGTTGTGGAAATTTACTAGCTGTGATTGGATGCTCTCATATATGAACTCATCAAATTTAAGGCAAATGGATGGACTTGACTAAGATGAATCAGAAGGACTAGTAATGACTCTAAAAAGTAAACTCATTAGTGACTTAGTGACATATCTGTTAATGTCTAGACCTAAAAACTAACTCATGATGGAACTAACCGACTTTGTTTCATCATTGAACATACTTGTATCCACAAGAAACTCTTGGTTCTGTAAGGACACATCAGGTTTAAAACAGGTGGTAAAAAATTATTTGCTTTTCTCAATAGTGGCTTCCCTGAACAATTGAACTAAAATATCTTCATTAAAATCTTCACATATTCGGTTAAATGAGGAAGGAACAAAAAATTTATCTCATACAAACAATGGACTAACAAGACATTGGATTTTAGACTTGGATGTGTCCATAATTACCCTCTCAAAAGAGGAATAATTAGAGGTTCACCAGTCAATAAAATATGGAAATCCTAGGGTTTGTTCTGTGCATAAAAAATGGAAATACAATGTAAAAACACCATGGACATTTGTACCTTTGTATTTAAGTACTTTTAATTTATTTTTTAACTGGTCTACTGAACCATATGACAACAATGTATCGAAGACCTCACATTCTTTATCCTCAAAAACATCTTCAATATTATGGTACTCTAAGGCCTGATCTTCTACTCCCTATACACTGTCCATTTAAATACTCTTTGCTGGGAGAAAAATGGCCTACCTAGTCACCTAAAAAGTGGAAAAAAATTCCTCTGAGTTGTCTTGTTCCGAGCAGTGTTGAGCTCTCGATTTCCAATGCACAAACAGAAAATGATCCCTAGCCATGTGCTTTCATTTTTATATTATTTTATTCTACTATTTTTCATGCACCTTTATCAGTTGGATCTTTTTCTGTATGTAGATATGGTGTCCTTATTTCTAAACCATTGATCTTCAATCATTATTTAACCCTGTATTTCCAATCCCTGATATTATCCAAATTATCCCTCCTCTAACCCTTCGGAGCGGACTTTTTCATAACCATATCTTTTTTATTCACTTGTTCTTCTACATAGATCCTTTTTTGTTTTAATGTCACTTATTCATATGATAACCGAACTGCACCTTACACCAATGTATTGGCAGTTGGACCTCGATCTCATTCTTCGTAAATATCCATCGTCAATCAATTCCTAATTTTAACATTCTACTAATATTTTTTTTTAACAAAGTCTGAGCACCTTCCCACAACAAAACCATCATGCATCATAGATATTTACCCCCATAAATATCAGCCTTTGATTTCTCTTCCTCTTTAACCCATTTCGCTAAATATCTCTTTGATTTTATCCGTGCAAGTTAAATCAGTGGAAATATTTTCGACCATAGACCTTATCTCAATCAAATCTACACCCTTGATTCCACAACCCCTTTAACCAATTTCGATGATTCCAAAACTTTGTTTTTTCGTGCATATCCAATCAGTAGAATGAATATCAGTCATCAATGTTGATAAGGATTCAACCTCAACCATTGAAGTATGCAGCTTGTACCACTTTCTAGTGATTTCCCAAATTACTTTTCCCGTGCATTTTTATCTAGTGGAATACCTTAGGACTGTTAATCATTTTCACATTTAAAGCTATGTCGTTGATCTTTGTGGGATGTAACTTTTTTCGTTGATTGGAAAATTTCTTTTCTTTGTGCTAGTTTCATCAGTGGAATGTTTCTCTACCATAGATCTGCATACCCTTTTTCATCTGACTATAGATCTCTGCTTTCTTTAATTCATTCCTTTTGACCCAAAGATTTATTTTTTCTTGTATCTTTATCCACCGGACTTATCTATAGTCGTGGATCCTCTCTAGTGCATATCTACACCATCAAATCTTACCACAAGATAACCAGAAAGCATATTTTTCATTTCAAACCTATTTCTAAAGCATAAGCTATGATTTTCTTTCAAATGTATGATCCTTAAACTTAAAAATAACCCCCCTTTACTATTTTCAAGCCTTTTCCACATACCTCTTGGTCATATTATGAAAATTTAAAATTCTTACCTTATTTCTCCTTTGGTATGCCCCCTCCAAATGCTAACCAAAAAATTGTGCTAACAGCTAGTTCTATTCACAAATATTTTTCACTTCTTTCGAAACATTAGTAATGTCATTGTCTATCATATTATTTATTATATTTCTATCACTTATCAGAGAGGAAGGATTTTCATCACAATCTAAAGTATTTCATTTTATGAATTCAAAATGTATATGATATTCTATACCTGATAAACATACCTCTTTAAAAGCATTACAAACAGAGTGTTCAAGGGACTTACCTTCATACTTACATGGATATTGCACTAACATTTTCATGGGAATGTCTTATGCTTCTTGTTATTCATTTAAGTTTAGTTGATGTAATTTGAACGACAATTCTTCAACTGAGTTGCACTTTCCTATTTTCTCCTTTTGGAGATCTGTTAGATCTTCAAGCATTAATTCCATATCCTCTTCTTCTTGTTCTTTATTGGAGTAGATTTGTTCTAATCTAATCCATAGTTCCTTAGCTGAGCTGCACTTCCTTATATTCTTCTTTTGGATATCTTTTATGCATTCAAGGATGGATTCAGTAGCCATAGAATTATATTTCTTTGCTTCCTTCTGGGTAGATGTTTTCACTTTCTTTGGAGGAGTATATCCAGTGAGATCCGATTGCCATATACCAATTCCTTCTAGCTCAAGATAAACCTGCATTCTTCTTCTTCAGATGTAGTAATTCATTCCATGAAACAATTGTAATGCATTCATTGAGAACCCCATGGTTTGTCAAGGATCTACTTCATGCTAGTAAGGATTACTTGTGATGACCCGCTCTGATACCAATTGTTGGACACACTGAGTACACTGAGAGGAGGGTGAATCAGTGTGCACATCTATTATTAATTTTTCAATTTTATCAATCAACAACTTATTCAATATTATGGATTATCACATTATCATTATATCATCACCATCATTATTATCATCATCAGATCATCATCACATAAAAAGCATATCATGGTACATAGTACACTAGATTTTATGTGGAAACCCAAGTTCTGGGGGAGAAACGATTGAAGCCTTTATAATAATAGTTATCCAACAACAACTAGAAGGAGGAAACAACCCCCTTATTATAATGAATTTAATTCTCTAGATAAAATTAGAAGGAGGATACAACCCCCTGATTTATAGGCTACAACCTTAAAGAAGCTCCAACTCCCTAGTTCTTCGACTACAACCAGAAGGACGCTACAACCCCATTTCCTTGCCCCATGTTGCCACCCTGATATGAAGATAGAAATTGTTGAACCACGACTGCACTGATCATGTGGACCTTCTAATCAACACCTACACTACACTACACAATATGTACAACACTGCACAACCATTTCCACTCCTAATCATTGCTCATCATTTGATCACTACTCATCAACTGATCATTGTCCATTGTATAATACTGCTCATCAACCTATACAATCAACCTGTCAATCAAGTTGTACCAATCAATATGTTTCTTGCATCAACTAAATTAGTCAATCTGAGTCTGCACAGAAAAATAAGTCCACCTGGGTCAAGCCAACTACTCATACAACTCAGCCAATCTGAGTCAAGCCAACTGCACATAAGACAACTTGTGCCAATCTTGCTCAACTGAGCCAACTTGTACCAAGCTTCTTGTGTGCGTTTTTGAAGATCACAAGATGAAGAAATAATAGAAAATCCAAAATAAACTCTAGATCATTTTATTACATATACCTCGTAACAATCTTTCCAACAAGCCAAGAATTTTATAATTCTGATTTCATATGAGAAATTTATGCCAATTTTAGTGAAGATGCCCAAGCTTTCTCCTCCACAAAGTTTTGCACTTTTCTCCAAGAGTTGACAAATACTAAAGAGAGACTTGATTGATGAACAAATGAAATGTTTGATATTCTATTTATATAGGTCATGGAGTAAATTTAGTACCTCAAACTAGGCCGACATGTAATTCAAAATTACAAATAATTAAATTCTCTTTTGGTTGGTCAGCTGACCCAAAAAGGTGGGGTACACCAACTTCAAAAATTCATATCTCTTCAACCATGAGTTAGAATATGATCCACATATAAAAAAAAATGAATTGGTGAGGAATATCTCCCTATGATGGATTTATTTACAAATTCTTGGTCTAATACCCTTAAATTATTCAATTTTTTCAGGACTTCAAATATTCCACACATAAAGGTTCCAACTACCATGTTACATTATGCATAAGTTCCATGGGAAAAGAATTTAATGGACATCATCAAAGGAATGAGGGATTCGATGGTATTCACTTCCATAGACTTCACATCACTAAGGAGGAGGGATCCACCATATACTCATCATATCAAGGGTATAAAGGACCCCAACACCACCATCAAGTTGGAACAAAGTCTTTTTCGGGAATATCATCATTATTATACAAGATGGATTCAAGGACTTCAAGGGATTCAACTTCATCATGTTCAAGGTCCCCATATCATTAAAAACATATCCAATCATATCCACTATATATCATCATCACCATAAGAGTACCAACACCCCAAAATATAGGTACAAATACCTCACCACTAGTTTGCAACAAGTTATGGGCTTCATATCCATGATCACAAGGATACAACATGCCAATGACCATATAATGTCCAAGGGCCATCAAACCACCATATGTGTGGGTTTAATGCCCAAAATTCCAAGGACACCATGGACCCCATAAGAATGGGTTCCAATATACCACCATAAGTGTGGGTTCCAAGACCCAAGTCTCCACATGCAAGAGGATCAAGATCTAAGCTTGTGTACTCAAGGACCCCACAAGAAATCAACAACCTCAAGACCATCCAATGCAAGCAATGGGCTCCAACATCAACACATCAAGGGACTTACACAAATGATCCACATCATCCATCCAACAACCAATCAAGATACCAAAACAAGTACAAGCATAACAAGAAGCACAAATACCAAAGATCAACCAGGATCAAGGAACTTGACAATGGACTCAAATGGGACCAAGATACTACTTAGGGGCACTTGACCAAGTCAATGGGTAACTGTGCCTTTTTCCATTGTTCCAAGGCCTCCAAGGGCTTCAATATTTGGCTTGAACAAGCTCAAAATGGCTCCTCTAACACAAACAACTAAACAATAACCCTAAGGGGATCCAAGGACTCAACAGTTGGCATCAATGACCAGACATCATTGGCATCAATGACAACTTAATCAAAAATATTATGTAGAACACAAGAGTAAAACACTCAACTGGATTGATCTTCATTTGTGTATTATTCACTGAGATGGTGTTAAGCCCTTAATGATGACACATTACACCATATAGTGTAGGACATTTCCCCCTATATTGTGGTGCATTCCATATTATTTATGTAGGCTTGGCTCTATTAGTGGATTTATTAGTTTTTATTGTACACCTTTATCTCCTATATATAGGAAGGAGATATTCTCATTTTAGTCATCATAATATCTTATCTTGTCTTATGTACTTAGTACATTATGCAAGGAGGTTCCTCCCTTGAAGAGGATTGATATTTATCTATGGTATTCATTTTATAGGCATGGATTACTCTCTTATTGTCTATTTTACCCTTTTTATGTTATATTTGGGACTTGGTTGCATAACATTTGGTATCAGAGCTCTTTCCTCGGGACTAGCTTCTGCAAAACGAGTCATCTTGGAACTTTCGATACAACTTTTTTTCTACAAGGATTCAGAGATTGAGTTTAAAAACCCACTTCCAAAATAGGAAAAAATATCTCCAGTAAACATTTAGATCTTGATTGATTAGAGTTTCAGAGATAATTGCGCAAGAATATAAGGTTTTTTACTAGTCCTATAACTAGTATAAGACATGTGTTCTTGGGAAAAAGGTCATATCTGAGGAAGCCAAGATAAAAATGGAGTGAAACTAGTTGCATATGAAATAATATGTGTTAGGGTATCTATGGTATAATTTTTAGATACAGAAACAAAATAGTCAACACATGGCATACAACACAAGTTCACTATTATGGATAGGCCAAAAATAAGAAGCTTTGGTATATTTGCAATAACTTTTTGTTGGCTCATAGAAATTAGTTCAAAGCTACAGAATTGGGGAGAGGACAAATCAAGGTAATACAAGCTGAATTTTCAAGGTTAGAGGAGTCGCAATTCAAACTTTATCTCAGTTGTAAGTCAACCCTAAAACAATCTCCTAATGAGGGGTTGAAAAAGGTACGCCTTTTTGCATTTGAATAGCTTTTAGTAGAAGGATATATTTGTGGTAGAACCTAGGGTTTGGTATTGTTAAAAAAAGTCACCAAAAATAAGTGGAAAGAATCACACTCCACTTAATACCCCGCAGGATTCATCCCTGACATATGAGGAAATGGAAGACATTTCTTTTAGAGTGTCCAAGTTGGAAGATATGATTAAAGGAAATGCGAAAATTGATGACTTTGCTAAATTGGAAAAGAAGATGGCTACTAAAGAGGATCTCAAAGGGATGGCTAGTAAATAATATATTCACGACTTGAAGGATTTTATCAAGGATATCAAACATAAATTTATTCCTTAATTATCTACTCAAGAAGAGGATAAGGAGGAAAAAGATGACTTATTCCAGTCACGTCTGGAGAAAATTGAAAAAGAATTGGAGAGTGGGAAGTTGGAATCCTCAAAGTTTGATGATTCACTAAGACATCATGGGTTCAATTCAGGTCCAAGAAACTACTTTATCCCAAATATTTACATGTGAAATTTTGATGAAAAGGATCCAATCACGTGGATTTTTCAAATGGAGCAATTCTTTGATCTACACCAAGTTCCCACTATACAAAAGATAACTATTGCATCCTTGTATTTAGAACCTGATCAATTTGTATGGTACCAATGGATTTGTGGCCGTAAAAATGAGTCTATTATATCTTGGTATATATTCACTGAATAATTGATTGCACATTATGGGGATATAAATAGAAACACCTTCTTCAGTCAATTGGTAAATCTCAAGCAAAAAGGTTCAGTTACAGATCACATCAAGCAATTTTAGTAGCTAAGCCTCACAGTGAAGAATATTTCAGAAGATAATTTGGTAGATCTCTTTATTGAAACCTTGAAAGATAACATTCAACATGAGGTGTGTCTCTTTGAACCATCATCGCTAGAGAAGGCTTTCATGATGTCAAGGAAAATAAAAATATGGAAATTACTACTAGAAAGGCCTTCTCCAACACATATAAAGAAAATAATGTTCCTTCTTGTAAACCACCTCAAAGGTTGACACCCCAAAAACTAGATGAAAGAAGAGAAAAAGGATTATACTTTAATTATGACAGAAAGTATAGTAAGGGACATAAGTGCAACGAGAATAAATTATTCTACGTAGATTGTGAAGAGGAAGAATATCAAGAAGAGGTGACTTCAGAAGAAATGGAAGAGGATAGTTTAGAAGAAATTACTCCGACCATATCTTGTCATGCATTGGCTAGAATTAGCACTCCTCAAACTCTCAATATAGAAGGATACATCAAAAAGAAGAAGGTAACAGTGTTTATTTATTCTGGTAGTACTCATAATTTCATTCACTGTAAATTAGCCAAAGTTCTTAATTTCTTTGTTTATCCAGCACCAGAATTTCAAGTAATGATTGCAGATGGAGGAACCATAAATTGCTCACGGAAATGCCATAATATCAATATAGATATGGGGTAGTATGTATTGAATATTCCAATGATTGCTATCCCAATGGGTGGTGTTGATATTGTCTTGGGTGTCCAATGGTTACAATCATTGGGAACAATGGCTTTTAATTTTCAAAACCTTTTCATGATATTTTCATGGGAAGGTAAATAATATGAGTTAAATGGTATCATAGGAAAACCAAGAAAGGTGATAATCTCTAATGGTATGACAAAGTTGTTAAAAAAGGGACATCAAGGTATAGTTGCACAATTATTCTCATTAGATGTTTAAACCTCAAAATTGCCTATCTTCCTAGATCTCCAAAGGGTCATAAATAAGCATTTGAAGGTATTTGAATATATTCCCCAATGTCTTCCACCTATTCATGAATTTGATCATCCTGTCCTCTTAATTCTAGGAAGTGTTCCTCCTAACATCAAACCTTACCGATACCCCTATAGCCAAAAGAGTAAAATTGAGCGTATGGTCGATGAAATGTTAGATTCTGGCATAATTATACCTAGCCAAAGTTCTTACTCTACACAAGTGGTAATGGTACACAGCCAAATGGATCATGGCGTATGTGTCCTAATTATAGACAGCTCAACAAGATCACCATTAAAGATAAGTTTTCGATTCCTACCATTGATGAATTGTTAGATGAATTACATGGAGCAGTTGTCTTCACAAAGTTGGATCTTCATTCTGGGTATCATCAGATTCGAATGAAGGATGAATACATCCCAAAAACAACATTTAGAACTCATGAAGATCACTATGAATTTTTGGTCATGTCATTTGATCTAACAAATGCACCTTCCACATTTCAAGGTTTGATGAATTCTATTTTCAAGCCTTTCCTTAGAAAAATTTTGTTGTTCTTCTTTGATGATATACTAATCTATAGCAAGTCTTGGGAGGAACATGTTCAACATGTTCACATGGTACTACAACTACTAAAGGCGAAAGAACTATATGCAAAATCCTCAAAATGTTTCTTTGGTTTAAAAGAGGTAGAGTATTTGGGTCATATTGTATCTCATGAAGGTGTCAAGGTAGACCCTAAAAAAAATCCATGATGGACTAGCCGATTCCCAAAACCTTGAAGAATATTCTAGGATTCTTAGGTCTGACGGGGTACTATCGCAAGTTTGTTCGGGACTATGGAAGAATAGAAGCGCCTCTAACATCATTACTAAAGAAATATGCATTTTCTTGGACTCCGAAGGAAACTCAAGCCTTTCAAGAACTCAAAGAGCCCATGTGTAAATATCCTATTTTGGCGACACCAGACTTCAAAAAAACCTTTATTGTGGAATGTGATGATTCAGGAAATGGAATTGAAGTTGTACCAATGCAAGAAGGACATCCTATTTCCTTCACAAGTTATCCAATCAAGGTAAAGAACTTAAAAAATCCCATTTATGAGAAGGAAATGTTGGAAATACTACATTCCTTGAAGCAATAGCGCCCCTACCTTATAGGGAGACATTTTAAGGTTAAAATTGATCAAGATAGCCTTAAATACTTCTTGGAACAAACGCTATCTTCAGAAGAGAAACAAAAATGGGTAACAAATATGTTGGGATATGAACTTGAAATCATCTACAAAAAGGGGAAGCAAAATGTTGTCATAGATACACTCTCTAGGATAGTCAAAGCATTACTCTATGCTATTTCAATCATCCAACCAAATTGGATAGTCAAAGCAATGGGAAAATGTAAAAATGACGAAAAAATATGGTCATTTATTCAAAAGTTGCACCAAGATCCCAATGCCTCTAATACATTTACGTGGAAAGATGACTTGCTATGATACAAGGATCGCTTATATATTGGTAAGAGTTCCCAGATAAAGCAAAAGGTACTTTCTGAATTCCACTCTTCACTGATAGGAGGGAACTCAGGTTTCTTAAAAACCTACCATAGGGTAAAGAAATATTTTTTGGGGGAGGGTCTTAAAACTGACGTTCAAAAATTTGTGGCAAAATGTTTGATTTTCCAACAAAATAAAGTGGAAACAATTAAGACTCTTGGTCTCCTACAACCACTTTCCATTCCAAGCCAAAGGTGGACAGAGGTCTCGATGGATTTTATCATAGGCTTACAAGTCTGAAGGAAAGAGTGTCGTCGTGGTGGTTGTTGATAGACTTACTAAATATTCACACTTTGTGCACTATCTCACCCCTTCAAAGCAAGAACAATCACAAATTATTTTATGGACACAATACAAAAACTACATGGTACTCCAAATATTATAGTAAGTGTCAGGGATCCCATTTTCACTGGAAATTTTTGGATCAAATTATTTTCTTATTTGGGTGCTCAACTGGCTCATTGTTAGAATAATCAACCCATAGTTAGCTACCTTAGACATTAATTAATCCAATTTTTGTCTTATTTTCCTAGTTTCCATATTCCACCTTATGCAAGTTGTCCTCCACACATCCATAGTGGTAAAAATTACTAAATTTGAGTCATGGAGAACTTGGGAAACCTCATGGAATCAAATCTACTTTATTCCTATCCTCCCTAGCGCATGTCTACTTTTTCTGCTTTATTGCCTGCTTTTTCAATGTTTTAAGGCAATTGGGAAAGTTTGACTACATGAAGTTAACTTGTTTTTTTTCCTCCGCATCCTCCACTCTTTTCTCCTATAAAAATCATGTATGAGTTGTCCTTCCACCCACTATTAGCTTTCCTAATTTATTTTTCCAATTCATGAGCTCCTAGACAGTTTTGGAAACTGCTTTATGCACCTATGGGGGATTTGCTTAGATTTAGTAAGCCTGCTTTTGACTCAATTCAAATGGCATCTTCATGCATTCAAATATATCATGTAATTATTTATTGTGGCAGCCTATGACTTCACAAGGTTGGCTATTGTACACTTATTCAATACAGATTAGTGTTCTGCTCCATATTCAGTCTCCTTTGTGAGTAATTTTCATGTGTAATTGGTAATTGTTGTGAGTGTAATTGTTCTAACACCTGGGTTCAATTTCCACACTCATAGCTCATCTTATCACCCTCAATCTGATGGAAAAATAGATATAGTAAACAAATGTTTGGAAGGGTATCTTCGATGTTTTGCAGCTGATAAACAAACAGAATGGGTCAAGTGGTTACCCTTGGCAGAATGGTGGTATATGACTTCCTTCCATACATCATCAAAAATTACCCCATTTATGGCACTATATGGATACCATTATAACACCATGGTTTTAACCCCATTTGCATTAAATATACGTGATACATAGATTGTAAATAATCATGGTGAGGAGCTAAAGGCAAAAGCCCCACCATCGATTTGGTTATGTTATGTTTCAGATTGGAATGGTCACTGATGGTATATTGGGAAATATGGCATATATTAAATTGTTACATCATGTAAATGTGCATTTTAATTAAATAACCCAACTAGCTATGTTCATTGCAAGTAAATTGAGAAGGGGCATGATTCCAAACGACAAGGAAGGGGAATGTTGAACATTGAGTCATGGGGGAAGAGCCATGTGTCACAACTCTCTTTTGCTCACCACCACCTTAGTTATTCTGTTGTTAGTTGAGGGTAGTGATTTGCTGGAATAAACACCACTACACTCACACTCTCTGCACGATGCATCTTTTATCTTGTCGACTATCCCAATCGTGGCTATTCATTCACCTTCTCATGGACTGAGTTAAAAGAATCCACAATTCATTGTTGGAGGGTTCGGTTCTCCTCTTCATCACCGATTGTTGGCCTGTGAACATGTTCGGTTCTTCTCTTCCTCACTGATTGTTGTCCTGCAAATATGTTCAGTTCTCCTCTGCCTCATGGATTTGTTGGCCTACGGATTGATTCTTTCCTTGATTCACACAGAGTTTGGTGTCTTCTTCCACCATTGTCAGATTGCGTAAGGTTCTGTTATTCCATTGTGGAATCATGGTAGGGATTTCATTTAGAGTTATGTTCCTTGGCGTTGTATTTTTCCCCTCGCTCACAGATTGAGAATCGATTTCTTTCCCCATTGTTGTCTGGGTAATTTCTCCAGCGATTTCCTTGAGGATCAGGGGTTGTGGGTTCATAGTTTTCTATGGGCTACTATTTACCACAATTGATTGGTTGTGTTTTTCCATTTTGAAAGCTTAAATATCTGTTTGGCTGCTTGCATGCATTGGTTTTTTCCTTGCACTGCATTGGAGTGGTGAATGAGGGCTTGAGGTGCTTGATAAACCTGGTGGGTTGAGAACCACACAAACAAAGCTACTGAGCTGACTTTCTTCTTCACAACCCCTGAATATCACTAGAAGGGAGATCAGGGTCTGAGGGACTGCGTTGCAGATAAGGGAATCATTTCCTTGTGTTGGGTGTGTGTGGGTGTTCTAGAATCCAAGATGGCTCTTGTATTGGTGTATGTAGCTCTTCAATGAGCTCACCAACTTAGCATTTAGCCTTTTTCCAGCTCCTGAATGGCTTGATAAACCCAAATTGGTTGGCTTGGCTGATCTATTGTTCACCTGCTAAACCCAACTGTGTTGGCTCGGCTGAACTGTGTACCCTTGGGGTGTTGTTATCCTTTGCTATGTGTAAGCCTGTTAGTTCCTTGTCCCTTGGGGAATCATGCCCGTCTTAGGGGTGGCATCATTGTTGAGAGATTAAACATCATGCAAGATTGTGGTTGGGTGGAACATTGTAGCGACGTAGCTGGTTGCGGAACAAGCTCTTTATAAGATAAGTATTCTTGCCTAAATTGTGTCTGCAATCATATTTACCGTTGATGAATGATGATATACATGTTAAATGCTGATCTGTATATGCATGAAGTGTTGATTGATATTTTTTTCTTCCGTTGTGTATAATGAATGATTATGCTTCGTAATATGTTTTATGTTTTAAGTATCATGCTTCAGCATTACATATATGTATGTTCATGTTCATGGGGCTAGATCCCCAGATGATTTGATGTATGGTAGCATCCTCTTCACCGGTCAGAGGGTCGGGCACGTTACAGTGTGGTATCAGATATCTGGTTGCAGCATGGACCTAAATGGGCCATGAAAGACCAGATAGCAGAAGAAGGTTACCTTTTGCCCAGCAAAGATTAGATAACTTTCACAAAAACTGCTTAAGTGCTAGAACCATTGGCCCATCGGGAGACTAAGTGTGAAGCTCTTCTGATGTAGCGGCTCACCTATTATGAAGGTCACCCGATGAGGGACAAATAGCCTTGGTTTTAGAAAAAATTCTTAGTGTTTGTCCATTGACACATTGGAAAGCTTAGACAGATGGATTGTTGATGCTTAGCTGATTGAGCATTGCCATTGCATACGGCTAGAGGACTATCCTTTCAACAGATAGAGCCTCCAACCGCTAATGCCACGGAGGAAATATGTTTCGGAAACCGACACAGTGGAAAATTTTTGAAAATTTCTCTAAGTAATGAAATCATCGGCCATCGAAAGATGTTAGTGGTTCGTGTGCCCACCATTGCGGAAGCGTAGAGTACTAGTCTCCTGGCGAGGAAACATTTCGACTGTTGATGACCGATGTGCTTCAGCTCGTCGATTGGAAACGAACAATTGATTTGATCGGCATTTGATAAGAGATGGTTGAGCTGATACGACAATGGGAGAAAGGTGAAGGATCGCCGAAAATTAGTCGGTTGAATAGCCGACAATGACGACGGAGTGAAAGTTTTAAAAAAATTCTAAGGCAAGAAAATCATCGGTGATCGACGGACGTTAGTAGTATTGATCACCGATGAACAACGACAAGAGTTAGCCAATGATGTGTCCACCATTGTGGCTATGCAATGGACTATCCACCCGACAAATAGTTTCCCCGACTGCTGACGCAGCGAAAGAAAAAGAAGGAAAATTTGCAAAAATTTTCCCCAAGTGAAGAAAACATCCGGCAATGTTAGTGGATCGGATCGCAGATAGGAAAAGGATCAATGAAGATGAACCGCAATTGTGGATGCTCAGTCAACTATTTCAATGATGCATTAGTCTTCCACTCACCGATGCCAAGGTGTTAGTGAATTATGGTTCCAATAACTACAGTGGCGTTTAGTGCTTGAGAGTGCCGACACTGCGGAAGTATGGGGGGGTTTAATCTCGTCTGATGAAACAACGGATCCGATCGCCGATCGAAAATGAATGGAGACGCCACTTGGAAGAGTTAATTCCTGTGGAACTGTTGCTGAAGACGTTTAGAGGACTACGTGTCTGACACCACAACGGGATGTCTCCCCGACCATCGGCAAAGTCATGAGCTGTTGAAGACTTAGGAAGACTGTTGGCCGCCGTTGTGGAAAGCTCGATGACTAGCCATCCGATGCACAGAACCTCCGACCGTCGACGCAACAATTAGTCTACGTCATCGCCAATGAAGTCCATAGAAATAAATGATTATGCACCGATATGGAAGACGAAATTAGACCAATGAATTTCCAATGAGACTCAGGACAGTAAACCACTACAAACCCGATACGGCGGAAGGAATTAGATGAGAAACTCGTCGATGCAGTGGAATAAATTGGAAGTTTCAACTGCCGAAACACCGAGGATTTAGTAGGGAAGAGACCTAATTAGAAGAAAATTTTGAAGAGCAGGAGGCCATAGAAAAATTATTGATGATCAGGCTGTCGATTGGAAGTTTAGTTGGTTTGACCACCGAAGTGTCAGAAAGATAGCTGGGAAGAGGTATGATTGGGCCAAAGGAGATTTGGGTTTTTTTTAAAGGAATTTCTCAGCAATTTTTCAAGCAGTTTCCAACTATTTTAGTAGATTTTAGCAGACTGTTAGGGGATTACAGAGCTAAACAAGAGATAAAGAAAAATTATGTGTTGTAGCATAATTTTTGTTTTATAAATTTCCAAAAGAGGAAGGTAAGTAGTTTTGATTTATATTAATGTTATGCATATAACAGTTTGCTTCTGAAACATTGCAAAATTATAGACAACTTCCAAGAGAAGTACTTCAGAAATAACTGTGTGGTAAAGAAAGAGGTGGTTCAGTCATGAGAACCCATGATGGGTATGATGCTCAGGATTCTTATGAGCGAGCAGAAGATTCCATGGGAGAAAATGTCCGTAATGGAAATTATAACATAGATTCTAATGGAAGGATATTCCAGGGTACATCGTCCGAGGTAGAAGCCACCATGAGAAGCTTGGTTAAATCCCAAGAAGAGCAGCGTCAGTTGAATGCTGCCATATTGCAGAGTTTGACAGACTTGTAGAAAAAGATAGATTATGGATGAGGTACATCAAGACCAGAAGGCAGTAAGAGCAGCACTAGGAGAAGAACAAGGACTTCCAGTGGATCATCTAACTCTGAAGAATCGAATGGGGATACAAGTTCATATTCTCATAAATAGAAAAGAAGAAGGCACCATAGGGATCGCTCTCAAGTTGAATTTAGGAAAGCTAAACCTCCTACATTTGATGGTGAGATAAAGACAGGACAAGAAGTTGAAGCTTGGATTCTTGGGATAAAGAAGTACTTTCAAGTGGAGGATTATTTAGGAAACATGAAGGAAAGAGTTTCCATATTCAATCTGAATGGAAGAGCATCCATTTGGTGGGACCACTTCAAGCAAGTAAAAAAGATCAGTGAAAGGAAACTGAAGTGGAAACAGTTCAAGAAGTATTTCAGGCAAAAATACCTCTCTGACAGGTATTACGATGACAAGATCAGGGATTTCCATGATCTGAGATTATTAATCTTGCACATTGATCTAGGAACAAATAATCAATCTCATCAACAAATAATCAACAAATAACTCAGAAATGGTTTTAATCGGAACAAGAATGGTTTCCTCTCTGTATATTCAATAAACAATGAATAGTTACAATAACAATGTCAAGCAATAGCTTGAATCAATGAGGAATTCGAATACCTAAGGAGGTCATTCGAATTCAATGAGTGAGTCTATCTTAACTGACTATAAGACATTGGTTCACACTCAGTTAACCACTTGACCAAAACCCTAATTGACTCACCAAACCCTAACTAAAGTTGGAGTGCAATAAATGACTGAATCTCAACTGAAAGAGATCAAACGCATGTCATAGCAAGCCAACCATCTAGTGCTAGTGATTCAATGACTTCAATGAACCCCGATGAGGTTAACTAAAGCTAAACTTATCATCAGAAGTTGGTGGAGGTTCCCCTGTTGACTCCAGATCATTAAATAATAATAAATAATCATTAAATAATATATTTAATGAGAGGAGGTTCCTTAACTGAATGGTTGAACTGATTATAACCACCAGTTAGCAATTAGGTGCATTAATATCACTCAGATCACCCCCGAAGTGCTCCAATTAGCCTCCTTGATTGTAGGAGAAGGCTAAGTTATCCTCCTTGACTATAGGTAGTTGTGGGTGTGACTTGATGATGTGAATTAATGCTCCAATGATGTCAATTAATGTCAATTATACTTAGGATAGTGGTTTACCTAGGCCAATTTGACCAAAAAGAGTGTATATGGTGGTAAATGTCTCCAACACCCCCCCTTAAGCTATACTTAGGAGGATTTAGAAAAAAAAAGCATAAAAATGATAGGGCCCTAGTAACTAAGGCCATAGGTCACCCTGTACAATGTTGAAACTGAAACAATGCTCAAAAAAAACTAAGTGAGGAAAAGAGGGAAAAACCCCCCCTCAAGCTGAACACTTAAAGTAATCTGAATCACCCTAATGAACTCAACCCCAACAATGAACGGAGGTAAGTGAACTTCTTTTCTAAAAATATCTTGGTGAATATGTCTGCAATATGCTCATCAGTTGGGCAGTATTGCAGAATGATGGTCCTGTCATGCACTAGCTCCCTAATGTAGTGCATGTGAATCTCTACATCCTTGGTCCTCTGCCTGGTAACTGGATCTTTGGATATCTTAATAGCACTCTAGTTGTCACAAAAGAGGACAGTGGACAAATTACTACCAAGATCAAAATCTGAAAGAATGCCTTGCAACCAAACTGCTTGGATGCAAGCATTCACCACTCCTCGATACTTGGCCTCTACTGAAGATAGTGCTATGGAAGCCTGCTTTTTGCTTGAATAGTGAATGGGGCCGCCACCAAACATGAATACATATTTGGAATAGGACTTTCGATCAATAGAATCACCTTCCTAATCGGAATCTGTGTATCCAACCAGCTCTAGCTCAGAGTCTGCAGCATAATGAATGCCGTAGGTCCTGGTTCCCTGAATATATTGGAGGATCCTCTTCGCTGCCTTCCAATGAAGATCATGAGGCTGCTGCACGTATCTTGAAACAGAATTCATGGCATAAAAAATATCAGGCCTAGAATGTGTTAAGTACAACAAGCTACCAATCAGCTGTCAATAGATAGTGCAGTCCATGGGAGGTGTGTGTTTTCCTTCTTCAAGGCTGATCCCTGAAAGGAAAGGGAATGGTGTAGGCCTACATTCATCCATGTTAAACTTGACTAACAGGTCTTAAGTGTATTTGGACTTGTTGACGGGCGGTTTCGAATAAGCCCGCAACGGGGGATACGACCCAAACCGGGATCCTTAGGGCAGGTTCCAAGCTGTTTGGGATAGTCGTTCCCGACAGGTTTAAAGGCTCTGTTGGCCTAAGCGTCTGAGAGACTTATGACAAAAATTGAGGCTACTGATTGTTAGTCAAACCTATCTTTATGATTCACAAAAGTTAATTCAGGTTATATATTACAAGATATTAGACTATCAAATTTAATTAACTTAAATCTGCTGCGGTATAAATACAAAGAAATAAATATTCACACATTTAATATGTTACAAAGAGATGTTATTTACATCTTGTACAATAATTACAACAATAATAATCTGACTGTAATTCATAGAGAGAAATCTGGTTCAAATAGGTTTTTCAAATAATATAATTGCAGAAAATAAACAACCTATTATACTATCCTACTTCTAATCCTGATCAGGAGCAGCAAAACAATTAACCTGTAATCGATTTAAGTTGATAAGAACACTGTATGTAGACATCTGATAATATTTAAAGACATTCAAATATTACAAATCCATACAAAACTCATTACATATTACATAACAATGATATCAACCATTCATTACAGAACATGATGTATCAACGAGATCGGAAACAGGAAAAGTCGATACTTATACATAATATTTGCACAATTTTCCAAGAAAATTATCACAAACATTTATAATATAGGAAAATGAGTAGCAAAACCGAAAGATGTTATAAACCATATGTAAAGCATAAAAACTGTAAATATGCATCAAACATCACCAGTCCAAAAAGCTGTAGCTACCGACAGCTAACTGTCACGAGTCACAGATATATCGAACAGTGGTCTTGTCCTCCCTTTCCCAAAATATCGACCCCCAGACCTTATGCGATCCACCCTATATATACATTTTAATTTCCCCAAAATAAACTTTCTAAGAGCTAGAGATAATCAGCATTAAAATCTTCAACTAATTTTACATAAAACGACAAGTGGGAACATGTCGTTTTCACCATATGCACGAATATTCAGTCCATAACAAGGGATCGAGGGCATAGATAAGGTAACGACACCTGGAAAACAATCCCTGCAAGATCAATTTTCTTCTAGAAAGAGAGGGATCATCCATATAACCGAAATCATCAAAATCGGGAAAGATACTACCTGTGATACAAGACAAAACAAACATGATTAGCATGTAATTAAAATAAGAAACAAATAAAATAATAAACAAATTCACAATCATTAACTACCTGTAAATAAAATTTGATCATCAAAACTTCACACTTGATATCAAAATAACACACCGCCAAAACACTACAAGTTTACTGGAGCATTAAAAACCTGGATATTAACCCCATTTGAACTACTCGGCGAAGGAGCAACCCTGAACTGCATGAGTGCAATCTGAGCGTTGAGCTCACGAATCTTTTCTTCGCTCTTATCGTTTTCATCCTGCAATTTGAGGACCCTCCTAATCAATTTGTTCTTATGATTCCTTAATCGGAGGAGCTGTTGATCATTCACGTTAAACTTCTCCTTTAACATAGCATTTTCCGCCTTCGCTAAATCCCGATTCACTGCCATTTCACCTACCCTATCTTCCATACTACAAATTTTATCCAACAGTCGATTAATGAACAATGGGTGAGCCATGTTTGTGACACCATTCAAACTAGGTGAATTCATGGGGACAGACTTTTCTTTGACCGGCAAATTACTAACAGCATCAATTCGCACCTCTTTATTAAGAACAGGGCTGTAATCATCAACCACGGGAGGATTCTCATTGGCAGGGTTTGGAGAGACTTCAATATGAACAGCATTATCGTTATCAGGCAAAAACAAATCCAATTCCTCATCATCCAAAACCACAGTCTCCACCTGAAGCTTGTCAATTACAGGGGTTTTGACAGAGTTGGCTTTCGCCATGCTTCTAGTGAATCTAGCCGCCAACTTAGCTGCTTGTCTATCTGGCCCACGACCACAAATTTTATCTTTATCATTTTGTGGGGTTGATGGTGACAAGGATGAGGCTATCCTAACATGCTTAGAACCTAGAGGCATATGAACACCTTTCACTGGTTTATCCATGGAGTCTTTGCAGGATTGAGGATTCACACGGCGAGGGCTCAACTGCGGCTTGCGCGGAGGAGGGACTGAAACCGAACTAGGATCTTTATGTTTACTGCAATCGTCAGGGTTGTCGAACATGTAATGACAAAACGAAGAAAAACCATTGGATTCTACAAATTCCTCCCATGACCGACCCGACTTCAACAACTCATGATCAATCAGCATACGAACCAACCGATGATGGAAAAGGCTGTGACTGATGTGTTTAGGGCCTTTATTAATAGCATTTGACATTTTGAATAGGCTATGTAAAATATAGTAAGGCAAATTTAACGGAAACCCTATAAAAAACTGACATAAGCCGAAGCTGGTATACATACGCTGATGATAGCCGGCCTTCGCATGTCAAGTATCGATGAATCAAATCGAGCACAGGGCACCATTCTTTCCTGAAATACTTACGGGCCACTCCAGTTCGAAAGGGGACCTCCTGAGCAGGGTTTTTGAGTAATTGCCACCATTCAGTTATATTCATCTTCTAGTACTTAAACCATTTCTGACCAGTCAGGGATAAACCTGTTGCAGCTGCTATTGACCTTTCATCAACCCGGAACTGAAGATCCCCAACTTCAGCTTGAAAGTCGACCAAGGAGAGGGAAAAAACCCTAGTTACTTCTGGGTTTGAGTTGGAGAACTTCTTCAAGAACGACATCCATCCTACATCCTCAACCTTTACTGCGAGTTCAGGGTTCGAATCTATCAGGGTGATCTCGCAGGGTTCAACTCTTACCACCAATGCCATCACAGGCTGTGCCCGAATGCGTAACCACACGCAGAATAGGTACCAGAGATCAGCGAGAGACAACACACAAGACCGAGAACACTTAGAATGGAGTCTCAGCAACACCAGATAATGAACAGGATAAGCCATGCATGAACGCAGGTTATACCCCTGCGGATTTGGTATGAACGAAGACATCGGCACTTGGAGTGGTAATTGATCGAGGACACAAATGACGGCCGAAGCCCCTAGACAACTGATATTCTCATGATTTACCCCGAAATAAATGACAAGAGGCTCTTCGTTGTATGTAGGACAGGTGCTCCATTGGCATGCGCCCACGACGAGGAATCAGTACCAGGACTTAAACACGATAGACAGGTCAAGTACCGGCATTATGATGACAGACTAGCTTCGCAATATGTGAAACAGGATGGGGGCTCGGAGATAAATCAACCCGACAATCACCATAATACATGCAATCCCAACCATGGATTCGACCTTACTCTTAAAAGGTGACGGGTAAATTATCATGATTACAAACCATTAAATCACGAATCAACCTTGCAAATCATACCATATAATAGTGATCAGCATAGACACTGGTGGTAAGGTCGACCATGGTTTGAGAACTTAGGATATGTCGAAAAAGGTTCGTGACACATTTGGCTTACGCTGGCCCTAGGTCTTGACAAAAAATACCATGCACCAATCGTCGATAATATTTGAACCCTAACAATAGTTATACTAACAAAATCAACGACATCAATTGATAAAGCTTTGGATTAATTTCTAGATTAAAATAAAACGAAGGATGTAGAAATCATTAACCTTTATCCTTAATTTCAAACCCAAAAACAAATAATAACTCATTAGTGATGATTTTGTTAAATATTCTAAGGTTGCACATGTTGCTTTACAAAACAACGAATTTCCCCAATTCAGTAGCTATAAAATGGCAATGTTTCAGTAGCTGTAATTCCTCTTTATTTTGCATTGAGAAATTCGAACATTTCATCTAACAAAATAGGATTTTGTTAGATGAAATAATGTTTTGTAAAGGTTGTTTGAGCCAGGGCACAACAGATGGCGACAAGCTGGTCGGAACAGTTATCTCTGCCTCTTAACCTGAAATCATGCACATGGAGAAATTGAATCCTTAATACAAGAAATTATACAAAGATTACTGTTTTAATACCTCAAACAAATTCAAGTATTTCACAGCTCTAAAACTTACCAAAAAATTACAGTTTCAGTGATTTGTTTGATAGCATCAAGTCCCAAACAGAAATTAGTCCTCAAAGAGTAAGATAGTAAATGGCTCAGTTTTAAGGATAAAATCTCAATACCACCAGCATGGCCCTACTGCCAGTAGGCGTTCATAGCCTCGACAGGGTTGCATTTAAATCCTTTAGAATGCCAGTATCCTATCTGCTAGTTATATATATGTACAATTCTGGTCAGGAGAAACTGTTACCATTGTTTTCTTTTTAATTTTATCCCTCATGAAGGCCATGGTTCAGGCTTGGTAACCAGATAGTAACCATGTCAGTCACTAGTCTGCAGTATAGTAAAATGAACCGGCTCGTGATGAGACCTTTCACCCCTCAGATTTTCGGTCCAAGGTTCATTGCCCAGGCTTGGTGACCAGAGACAACAATGTTACTGGAAGCAAACCTATGATCCTGAACAGATCAGTTCGTGATGAGACTTTCTGTCCTTCAGAATTTTGCATATGTCCAAGTCCATCCTGGCCCAGAACGTAATTATTATTAATCTCAAATGAGATTATCTTAGCAGATAGGGAGGCGGTTTTGATCCTATTTACAAGAAGAGATGGTGTAAAAGATATAAATAGATAACTTTACCAAGTACTGTCCCAATCCCGTTGGGCAAATCTTTGCAGAGACCGATATAATTAATTACTTTTAACATGGTTCGAGCTTTTTTTTCTGGTAAAATTTAGAACAATGAAGACACCTTTCTCTGTTCAAGAAACCAAAACAGAATGACATTTTCCAGGATAATAATGTCTTTTTTGCATAACTTACAGATAAATGACAGAACTTAAAATGAGCCATCAATTCAAGGTTTAATGGGTCTACCAGGTTCACAACACACAAATAAAACAACAAATCAATCAAAAGGACAATGAAATTAAATGCATCGAGCAAACACACCACACAGGTATATACAGGATGATCCCTTGATGGGGATCAACAGAAATATCTCTTGATTAGGTGACCATTTACTGGAAGGTTATCAATGTCACCTTCCAATGTTTGTAACCTGAAAGTACTAGGACCAAGTTTCTCAGTGATAATAAATGGCCCTAGCCACAGACACTGGAACTTTGTGTGTTTTCCTTTATCTTCGTGTTCCTTGTCCCACTTCAACACTAAGTCACCTACTTCCAAATCCCGACTGTCTGACTTCTTGCGGTCAAACCAGCGCTTCACAGTCTGCTAGTGTTTCTCAAATTTTTTCCTATCCAACTCCCTATCTTCCTCCAGTTTTTGCAGGGTGTTTATTCGATGCTCCATGGAGGAACAAGGTATCTCTTGCATTGTCTGGGAAAGATGCAAGGAGGGTAAGAACAGATGAGGAGGCAAAATAGCTTCCTTGCCATATACTAGAAAAAAGGGAGAGTTTCCAATAGCAGCTTTAGGGGTGACTCTGTCAGCCCACAAAGCATTTGTCAGAGCAGTATGCCAATTCCTGTGATGGGTGGATACGGTATGTTTTAGAATATTAATCAAATTTTTATTAGAAGATTCTGCTAGTCCATTACCCTGAGGGTAGTAATTAGCAGAATATTTCAGTTTTATTCCCTTTTCCAATGCATACTCAGTTAATTTGACGGAGGAGAAGTAAGTTGCATTGTCAAAGATTAAAGACTCAGGGATACCGAATCTAGTAATGATACAAGAGTCGAGGAAAGATATCACCTGATATGAATTGACTACTCGCAGTGGGATGGCTTCAACCCATCGAGTGAAATATTCTGTAGCTGTGAGAATGTATTTATGCTGCTGCGAAGAAGCTGGTGTGATTAGGCCCACAATATCTAGACCCCATTGCTGAAATGGGACCTCGATAATTATCGGCTGAAGGGGTAACGCTGCCTTTTTTAGTCTGCCTCCTGCCCTTTGACACTCTTGGCACTTTCTGGCAAAAGAATATGCGTCTTTGAACAATGTGGGCCAGTAGTACCCAGCTTTAAGTATCTTGTGGGAAGTAGTTTCTCTGCTGAAATGTCCTCCAGCTGGTCCTGCATGTAGTTGAGATAACACCTCATCAGCCTCATGTCTTTCTAGACAACGAAGGAGAACCCCTTTGAAATTCTTTCTAAACAAAATATTATCAATAAGCTAATAAGGTGTAGATTTTAATATTAAATCCCTCTTATGACATGGGTCTAAATGTTCAGGGGCAGTCCCATGCAATAAGAACAACGTAATATTGTCATACCAAGAATCGGGAGGAGTGGAGACCGGAAAAACTTCCCTTTCAAACAAAGAAGGGTCACCAAAGAAGTGCAGATCAGGATCAGAATTGTCCACAGACCCAGCTGCTAATTTGCAAAGTCCTTTCCCCCTGACAATTTTCAAAGGTTTTATTTCCAGGTCGTACTCTTGAAGTGCTGTGACCCAGTGTGCTCTTTTTTCACCAAGATCTTTCTGTACCAAGAGATTTCTAACCGCAGAATATGGTACAACGACTTTGTTGTGAGACATTAGTAAGTATGGCCTGAAATGTTTAACTAATTTGAAGATAGCAAAAGCTTGCTTGTCTACTTTTGGATAATTTAATTCTGCACCGTTGAGACCAGAACTCGTAAAAGCGATAGGAGCTTCATTATTTTCTTGGTTTTTCTGTGTCAAAACAGCAGCATAAGAAGAATCAGAAGCAAAAGTATACAAAATAAAAGGTTTGGAAAAATCTGGGCTAGTGAGAGTGGGAGCTTCAGTAATCGCTTTCAAGATGTCATGAAAAGATTGTTTCTCGTCAGTGTTCCATTTAAATTCAGCATCCTTTCTTATCATTTTCTGAAGTGGCCGAACAATTTCTGTAAACCCAGGAATAAATCTGGAAACAAAATTTATCTTTCCAAGAAACGACTACATGGACTTCTTTGAGTGGGGCATCGCAATCTGTGATATGGCATGGGTGCGTTCTGGGTCAATATTGATGCCTTGTTTAGAAACAACAAAACCCAGTAACTTACCTTCCGTGACTGAAAAGATAGACTTCTTAGGATTTAAGGAAATCCCATACTTCCTGCAACGCTCAAAGACTCTCCTGAGATGAGTTAAATGATCAGTCCTATTTTTTGAAAAGACGGTAACATCATCAATATAAATAACGACAAACTTACCAATCAGACCTCTGAAGGCAATGTCCATTGCCCTCTGAAATGTTGCTCCGGCATTTTTGAGACCAAATGGCATTTTCTTGTACGCATAGGTTCCCCAAGGCGTCCTAAAAGTGGTTTTCAACTGGTCAGTTTTGGATACTAACACTTGGTTGTATCCTGAAAAACCATCTAGTAGTGAAAACATTTCAAATCCGGAGACCTGTTGCAAGATTTTCTCCATTGTAGGAACAGGATAATTGTCCTTATCAGAAACCTTATTCAGGTTTCGGAAGTCGACGCATAGCCTGATGTCACCGTTTTTCTTCCTCACGGGTACAAGATTTGCTACCCACTGTGCATGCCGAACAGGGAAAATTATTCTAGCGGAAAGGAATTTATTTAGCTCCTTCTTGACAGCTGGTTCCAGACTGGGGTGCATTTTCCTCAATTTTTGTTGAAAAGGCTTAGCCTCTGGTTTCATAGGAATAACATGTTGCATGATATTAGGGTCGAATGTTTTAAGGTCATCATAGGTCCATGCAAATATGTCCTTGAATTCATTGAAGAGTTTGACAAAGGCTTTTTTTTCCTGAGGAGTGCAGGCACTACCCAGGTTTATACCTTGAGGGTTATGTTCTGTACCTAGATTTATGATGTCAGATTGCATGATGGAGCTGTTAGTTTTACAGTTCCGTGCAGCTTTGAATTTATCCTTTAAGTCATAGAATTTCTCAAGTTTGATCACTGATCTAGGGAGTGTACTAACCTGATCGAGAGATTCCTGAATTGAGCAAGGCTTAGGGATTACTGCAAAGTTATATAGATCCTCATCGTGAGTCATTTCATCCACGATCGCATCCTTAAAAGTATCCTTCAAGGTCAGAAAATTGATTAGCTGTTCATCGTCATCAAAAAATCTCCAGTTTGCTATGTTTTCAGGTATAGAGGGTCTGGAAAGCAATTCAACCAAGAAAGCATCAGTAAGCATTCTTTCGGATGGAATTAATCTTGAAGCAACGTTAGCCAAAAGATCAGCTTCTTGATTCAGATAGCGAGGAATGGAGCTTATGTTAAATGCTTCAAATGCTAAAAGTAAATTCCATACCTCAGCCTGATAGTTTCTCAGGTGACCAGCAATGCAGTGTATTGTACCACGTACCTATCTAACAACGATCTCTGAATCTCCTAACACTGACAATGCTTTGACACCTAAGTCGATTGCTTTTTTAAGCCCTTGAATCAGAGCTTCGTATTCAGCCACATTGTTGGTGCATTCGAATTATAACCTGCAAGCGATAAAGTACCTCTTCCCATAAGGATCTATCAACAAGCACCCTGCACCAGCCCCTTCTTTTGACTTAGAACCGTCAAAATAGAGAGACCAGAACCCGTTATTAAGATCTGAATGTGGTGTTTCAGAGACTGAAACTTCATCTGGGACAAGAGTAAAATGACAAATTTCAGAATGTTGTTCTGAATCAGGAATTTCTGAAATTTCAGCTTCTAAGTCCCCAAAAAATGAGCCAGCCATATAGTTACCCATTATAGTGTCAGAGAACAAGACTGGTTCATTTGAATCATCAATTTCAGTAACAGTATGCTTCATATACCGTTCTCGATCGATCCTGATCTTATTCGAATGACCTTTATGAGGTATCCACAAATGTGACCAGTCTGTCGCAAAATATCCATCTAGTTTTTGGGACCAATCCCTGCTAAGAAAAAGACCATATGCTTCTGGTATGTCAGCAACAATTATATCGATAATAAAATGAACTTACGGATTGGAGGCTAACCTTATCAGCACCTCTTTCAATTTACCTATTACTTTCATGTTTGAACGATCAAGCTGTACAATACTCGTATCACAAGACTCAGGGACAGCATTAAGTTTTTTACATACAGAGTAAGGCATCACATTCTTAGAGGCCCCTAAGTCTATCATACAATTATGCACTTTACGATTAAATATTTCAAATGTGAGTAAAAAGGGTGGAGTTGAAGAGTCAGACTTCTTGCCTATGGATGATGCATTAACTGAAGCCTTTTTTGAGTTATCCTTATTAATGGCAGAATTATTCTGATTGGAAGGAGTCTTACCAGATTTACTTGGGCAGACTCCTTGCACCATTTTATCTCGAATCAAAGGTATCTTTATGAGTTCATATAGGGAGATATTAGCTCTGCTCTTCTTTAAGTCTTCGATCAAATCGTATTCTAACTCAAGGGGATGTCCAGATTTATTATTTGCAGGCTAATCTTTGTTTTTTATAGCCGAACTGTTTTCTGTAACAGTTGTAGCAGGTTCAGTTGGAGGCTGGTCTTTCTTACTTCTGGTGTTATACTGATGCTGATTTACGTTGACAACAGCCACATCTTCATCGTCAGTTAAATCTGAGGTATCCCAGAAATGACTGATGACGTGGGGTGGTTTGTCATCATTGCTATCATCTGTTTTTTTATTGTCTTGAGAACTTTGTCCAGAAGACTGAGCTTCATTTTCAGTAGTTGTTTCTAGATCTGAAACTATTGATTTGAGAAAACTGTTAATTTCTTCAACACTGTTGGCTTCAGAGGGTGTGTTTTGTTTCACAACAGGATTTTGAAAAGGTATTCTCAAGAACTGTTTGGGTGGTTCTTTGTTTGGGGTATTATCAGAAGTACCCTTTTTTAAATCGATGATCTCATTAGACAGTTTTTTGATAACTCTTTGGAGACTATCAAAATATAGAGCATCTTGACTTCTTTTGTCAGAACTAGTTGTAGTTTTGGCAGGACTGTTGGTCTTCTTACGAGAAGAAGACGCAGAATCAGTATCTACTCCAGAATTTGCCTTTGTGGCAGACACATCCTTTTCAACCTTAATTGCTTCTTCGAAATTTTCAGCAAGGGTAAGTTTGGCCTTTTGTCGGACAAACATGGCTATTTTTCCAGGTAAGGCTGAAGTATAAAATTCAACAGTTACATCCTCAGTAGGCCTCGAAGTAGCGAGAATCCTATTCCTTAAGGTTAGAAAGCACTGGTTAAAATCTTTAACCTTTTCTTTGGGCTCTATGCGAATTTTAGACAATTCTGACACTAAGACTGCCGGAGACTTGTCATCTCCAAACTTGTTTATGAATGTGATATCAAATTCATTCCAGCTGGTGATAGAACCAGCTGTTAAGGAAAAATACCACGTTGAAGCTCTTCCCTCAAATGTGCAAGGGAAAAGTCGACATACGACATCTTCATGCTCAACATATAAGAGTCGAACCGCTAGCATAAACTTCTTGACGTGATCTTTGGCTGGCTCCTTCGACTCAGGGTTGAATTTGGGAAAAAGCTTCTCAGGATGTTTGGGCAAAGGATGCTGAACACCAGGGACAGCAACAGCATCCTGAGCCATCCAAGGCATATTGGCATTAGGGTTAAGGGGATTGGCACCGGCCATGTTCCTAGGAGTCGAAGGTGGTGAAGGTGGTGTTGGTGTAGTATGAGGAGGGGAATGAGGCGATGATGGTGGCCATCTAGATCCTCCTGAAATAGGTGGCCCTGCTGAAGAGGAAGGCTGATTTACGCCTGTTAGGGGTGGATGTATCTGAATATCAGGAATGGCACCTAAAGACGGATCTTGTTTTCCCACGAGAGGTTCATAATAACGAGTGCGAGGACGGGTGATCTGTGGGAGAGGTAGTTCGGTAGGCTGGCGCCCAGTAATACTTGAATATGCTCTAGTTAGAATTCTTTGAGATTCAGTTATAGCTTGTTTGATTTGATCAAGATCAGCAGGATGGCGAGCACCGCTAGCATCAAATTGAGAAATGAGGTTTCGAACTGAGTCGGTCAAAGGGTTGTCGTTAAGTCATGATGACCGGCGTGTTCGGGGTTGTGTAGTTGATTGTATTTGAGGGGTAGTTGGCTGATTAGTTTTGTTAACAAGGTTGTTTTCATCAGCCATTTTACGCTGGCCCTCCTTCTAGCGCCATTGTTATCGGGCGGTTTTGACTAAGCTCGCAACGGGGGATACGACCCAGACCGGGATCCTTAGGGCAGGTTTCAAGCTATTTGGGATAGTCGTTCCCGACAGGTTTAAAGGCTCTATTGGCCTAAAAGTCTGAGAGACTTATGACAAAAATTGAGGCTACTGATTGTTAGTCAAACCTATCTTTATGATTCACAAAAGTTAATTCAGGTTATATATTACAAGATATTAGACTATCAAATTTAATTAACTTAAATCTGCTGCGGTATAAATACAAAGAAATAAATATTCACACATTTAATATGTTACAAAGAGATGTTATTTACATCTTGTACAATAATTATAACAAGAATAATCTGACTGTAATTCATAGAGAGAAATCTGGTTCAAATAGGTTTTTCAAATAATATAATTGCAGAAAATAAACAACCTATTATACTATCCTACTTCTAATCCTGATCAGGAGCAGCAAAACAATTAACCTGTAATCGATTTAAGTTGATAAGAACACTGTATGCAGACATCTGATAATATTTAAAGACATTAAAATATTACAAATCCATACAGAACTCATTACATATTACATAACAATGATATCAACCATTCATTACAGAACATGACGTATCAACGAGATCGGAAACAGGAAAATTCGATACTTATACATAATATTTGCACAATTTTCCGAGAAAATTATCACAAACATTTATAATATAGGAAAACGAGTAGCAAAACCGAAAGATATTATAAACCATATGTAAAGTATAAAAACTGTAAATATGCATCAAACATCACCAGTCCAAAAAGCTGTAGCTACCGACAGCTAACTGTCACGAGTCACAGATATATCGAACAGTGGTATTGTCCTCCCTTTCCCAAACTATCGACGCCCAGACCTTATGTGATCCGCCCTATATATACATTTTAATTTCCCCAAAATAAACTTTCTAAGAGCTAGAGATAATCAACATTAAAATCTTCAACTGATTTTACATAAAACGACAAGTGGGAACATGTCGTTTTCAGCATATGCGCGAATACTCAGTCCATAACAGGGGATCGAGGGCATAGATAAGGTAACGACACCTGGAAAACAATCCCTTCAAGATCGATTTGCTTCCAGAAATAGAGGGATCATCCATATAACCGAAATCATCAAAATCGGGAAAGATACTACCTGTGATACTAGACAAAACAAACATGATTAGCATGTAATTAAAATAAGAAACAAATAAAATAATAAACAAATTCACAATCATTAACTACCTGTAAATAAAATTCGATCATCAACACTTCACACTTGATATCAAAATAACACACCGCCAAAACACTACAAGTTTACTGGAGCATTAAAAACCTGGATATTAACCCCATTTGAACTACTCAGGGAAGGAGAAACCCTGAACTGCATGAGTGCAATCTGAGCGTTGAGCTCACGAATCTTTTCTTCGCTCTTATCGTTTTCATCCTGCAATTTGAGGACCCTCCTAATCAATTTGTTCTTATGATTCCTTAATCGGAGGAGCTGTTGATAATTCGCGTTAACCTTCTCCTTTAACATAGCATTTTCCGCCTTCGCTAAATCCCGATTCACTGCTATTTCACCTACCCTATCTTCCATACTACGAATTTTATCCAATAGTCGATTAATGAACAACGGGTGAGCCATGTCTGCAACACCATTCAAACCAGGTGAATTCATGGGGACAGACTTTTCTTTGACCAGCGAATTACTAACAGCATCAATTCGCACCTCTTTATTAAGCACAGGGTTGTAATCATCAACCACGGGAGGAGTCTCATTGGCAGGGTTTGGAGAGAATTCAGGATGAACAGCATTACCATTATTAGGCGAAAACAAATCCAATTCCTCATCATCCAAAACCACAGTCTCCACCTGAAGCTTGTCAATTACAGGGGTTTTGACAGAGTTGGCTTTCGCCATGCTTCTAGTGAATCTAGCCGCCAACTTAGCTGCTGGTCTATCTGGCCCACGACCATGAATTTTATCTTTATCATTTTGTGGGGTTGATGGTGACAAGGATGAGGCTGTCCTAACACGCTTAGAACCTAGAGGGGTATGAACACCTTTCACTGGTTTATCCATGGAGTCTTTGTAGGATTGAGGATTCACACGGTGATGGCTCAACTGTGGCTTGCGCGGAGGAGGGACTGAAACCGAACTAGGATCTTTATGTTTACTGCAATCGTCAGGGTTGTCGAACATGCAATGACAAAACGAAGAAAAACCATTGGATTCTACAAATTCCTCCCATGACCGACCCGACTTCAACAACTCATGATCAATCAACATACAAACCAACCCATGATGGAAAAGGCTATGACTGACGTGTTTAGGGCCTTTCTTAATAGCATTTGACATTTTGAACAGGCTATGTAAAAGATAGTAAGGCAAATTTAATGGAAACCCTATAAAAAACCGACAAAAGCCGAAGGTGGTATACATACGCTGATGATAGCCGGCCTTCGCATGTCAAGTATCGATGAATCAAATCGAGCACAGGGCACCATTCTTTCCTGAAATACTTACGGGCCACTCCAGTTCGAAAGGGGACCTCCTGAGCAAGGTTTTTGAGTAATTGCCACCATTCAGTTATATTCATCTTCTGGTACTTAAACCATTTCTGACCAGTCAGGGATAAACCTGTTGCAGCTGCTATTGACCTTTCATCAACCCGGAACTGAAGATCCCCAACTTCAGCTTGAAAGTCAACCAAGGAGAGGGAACAAACCCTAGTTAGTTCTGGGTTTGAGTCGGAGAACTTCTTCAAGAATGGCATCCATCCTACATCCTCAACCTTTACTGCGAGTTCATGGTTCGAATCTATTAGGGTGATCTCGCAGGGTTCAACTCTTACCACCGGTGCCATCACAGGCTGTGCCCGAATGCGTAACCGCATGCAGAATAGGTACTAGAGATCAGCGAGAGACAACACATGAGACCGAGAACACTTAGAATGGAGTCTCAGCAACACCAGATAATGAACAGGATAAGCCATGCATGAACGCACGTTATACCCCTGTGGATTTGGTATGAACGAAGACATCGGCACTTGGAGTGGTAATTGATCGAGGACACAAATGACGGCCGAAGCCCCTAGAAAACTGATATTCTCATGATTTACCCTGAAATAAATGACAAGAGGCTCTTCGCTGTATGTAGGACAGGTGCTCCATTGGCATGCGTCCACGATGAGGAATCAGTACCAGGACTTAAACACGATAGACAAGTCAAGTACGAGCATTATGATGACAAACTGGCTTCGCAATATGTGAAACAGGATGGGGGCTAGGAGATAAATCAACCCGACGATCACCATAATACATGAAATCCCAACCATGGATTCGACCTTACTCTTAAAAGGTGACGGGTAAATTATCATGATTACAAACCATTAAATCACGAATCAACCTTGCAAATCATACCATATAATAGTGATCAGCATAGACACTGGTGGTAAGGTCGACCATGGTTTGAGAACTTAGGATATGTCGAAAAAGGTTCGTGACACATTTGGATTACGCTGGCCCTAGGTCTTGACAAAAAATACCATGCACCAATCGTCGATAATATTTGAACCCTAACAATAGTTATACTAACAAAATCAACGACATCAATTGATAAAGCTTTGGATTAATTTCTAGATTAAAATAAAATGAAGGATGTAGAAATCATTAACCTTTATCCTTAATTTCAAACCCAAAAACAAATAATAACTCATTAGTGATGATTTTGTTAAATATTCTAAGGTTGCACA
>LPNX011157868.1:51391-87005 GCA_001517045.1 Pseudotsuga menziesii
ACAAAATTTTTGAAATAATATGTCTTCAAGATATCCTTATCTTCACTTGAATGAACTGAGTGAACTACTTCTGGATGGAAGACTTGTTGAATGAATCATGAACTCCATGATTATGTGTTGGAGTGTAGAACCTGCAAGAAGGAAGAGGAGAGACTCATTGTATCTCATCATCTGATGAAGTAGGAGCATCATTCATATGCTTCTTTCTGCTTTAAAAATATGATATGCAAACATAATCTAAAACGGAAAAGAGATATGTGCATACTCCTTCCCAAAGAGTACAAAAGTTAAGACAATTTATTTCACACCCAATTCCCTGAATAGCTGAAAAATTGTCATGTGAATCACATGTCAATATTTCAATATAATGTAGCACCTATATATATCTGATATTAGGATGATAAAAATCTGATATATCAGAAACATTATCATATGGAACAGAAAAGACAAAGGCTTCAGTGGCTCCATGAGGATATAGGGCTAGACTAGGAAAATTATGAACAACTAGGGAACACTGATAGGTGTAAAAATATGAATGATGGATGGGATTAAGATATGAACCATAAGTGTTTAGAATAGATCCAAATATGTTTAACATAAATAAAAATATTACTAAGGACATGGATAACCAGCCACTGAAATATAGGAAAGACTTCAAACCATGTAAGATAAATATCATTGCATAATAGACCAATGAGAAATCAACTAGTGAACTTGGAATTTGTATAGTCTTAGGATTATTCATAGGTATGGTATATGGTATGGATGGTGGTATTATATGTGTCATGACATGCATATCAGCCTGCAAATAATCTTATAAATCAGATATACAATCTTGTGAGGAAGAGTTTCTCAAAGACAAGTCAATATCTAGTGAAAAATCACAATTTTGGGGAGATGAATCTAGTAGACTGGGAGAAGGATCATCAAAGAAAGGATATGATATTTATGATTCTGATATATCAGATATTAAATCTATATTAGAGACATGATAAAAGGAGAGAACCATGGAACTCAAAGCATAAGTTATATCACCTTGGAACTACGCGGTATGACATTGTTCTTAGGAATCAGCAGGCTTCTCTAGTTCATCTGGAACTTCGATCTTGTGCTTCTCAAGAAGCCGAGACATGGTGTCCATATTATTATTGAAACAATTATTATCTAAATGGAAACCCTTGCTTCAATAATAACACTTGGATGTGCTTCCTTTCTTCTTAACTTTCTTCATTAAATCTTCATAAGAATCTTCATCTTCAATTTCTGACTTTGGCTTCTTCACAATTTGCTTCTCTTTTGATTTGAATTTCTTGCTCCCTTGAACCAAGAGAGCATGATACTTGCCATTTGAAGAATTAAGTACACCCATATGGATCAATGTATCTTGATCCTTTGTTATTTAATCAAGAAAAGAATTTAAAGAAGGCATTTTCCACTTAGGAACAGCAGGCCTAGTAGCATGAAAAGTAGACACAAAAACTGAGTAATCAGGACCCAATTTTGAAAGAATGGAAAGGATTAATTGATCATCTACTTTTTCAATCCCACATTGCTTGACCATTAGAACAAGTGACTTGAACTTGGTGAATAAACCCTCAAGAGATTCAAAATTGCTTGGACTCAGTGAGAATAACTCAATCTCCAATTGATGCGCTCCTAACTCATCTTGAACTCCAAAGAGAGACTCCAATTGAGTCAATACTTGGTTTGGAGTGGTCAAACCATTTAGATGAAAGAGTATATTAGGAGAAATATAGAGGCACAGCAATCCATAGGCTTCATCCAACCTATTATGCCACTTAGCTTTCTCAATCACAGCATTGGGCTCATTCTCCAAAGCTAGTGTAACTCTATATAATCCTCTACTGCGCAATATAATGGAGATTTTGGATTTCCATTCGTGGTATTTGAAGGAAGTAAGAATTATAGATCATGAAGAATCCATATTTCTGAATTGATGTGATCAAGAATAAAATCTCTGCAACCTACAAAACAAACTAGGAGAAAATCTTGTAAGCTAGACAAGCTCTTCTTCATAGAGGGATAGGAGACTGGATGTGCTCCTCAACTCTATAGAACTTGATCAAACTTTCTGCTTTGATACCATGTAGAAATAATAGATCAATGCTATGAGCAATTATACTAAGAAGGAGCAGAAGAAATAGATCTTGATACTAAGAATTCTCATAAGCATACAAAGGAAAAATAGAGAGAAGAAAAGAGATTGAATCACATGAATGAAGAGATGAATATTGGTGTGTATCCTTCCATTGAATAATAGTGTACATAAATAGTACATCCCTCATAGGAAAATCGAATTGTATGGGAACAACTCATAAATATCAAAAAGGATGACTTACCAAAATATAGAAAACCCCCATAGGTGGCTAAAGCACTTCCCAAATCTATCAAGGACCTCACGAGTTGGAAAAAGCATCAGAGAGTTGTCAAGGAGATGGAAAAAAATGCTAATACTAGAAAATGGAGAAAAACTAATGGAGGGTGGGTTGGAAACAAAAGCTCCCACTTTCCTAGTTGACTAGCTTTTATCTTATCCGTAGAAAAGCAGGAAAAGAAGAAAAAGCAGAATAAAGAAGAATCTGTTGTAAAGTCCTGTATACTAATTATGGATGGTCAAAAGGTGGTCAAAATCAACCCAGAATTGGAAATAAATCATTCCTAGGATATAGATGGCATGTATTGAATTTAAGGTGCAAGTGGATGCCAACTAATTAAGCTAGTGGGTGAATAATTAATCAAATAATGATTAATTATTTTATCCTAAGTTGTCAGTGGGTTTAATATATTCCAAAAAAAAAAATTTGACTCCATCATGCAAGTTGTCATCTCCTTGAGTGATCTATTATTCCTCTCAGGAACACCATTTTGTTGAGGTGTGTAAGGAATATAATGTTGCATATGGATACCTCCATCTTCACACTAATGGATGAGCTCATACTTGACATACTCTCCACCATTGTCATTGTTAACAACCCTACTTAGCAGAAGCTCGAAAAATCATAGTGAAGAAGAGGTAATGGTCATTTGCAATACTTTGGTTAAAATTTTATAGTATGAATGCATGGTAAAAGGCGAAAAACGACGATTTGTCAAAGGATCTGACGATGCGGAGCGAAAAGATGAAGATCAATGGTCTGTATTATATCCTCTCCCTAAAATATGTGAGGAAGATAAGTATATGCGGGCATTTAATGTAGTATATGGATCAACGGTCGTTGATCCAGCCGGATGAGATCTACGGTCTGTATAAGCTTCGCTTTGTGAACCCGCACGCTTGTTAAAACAATGGAGCCCGACGGAATTGAGTGCGTGTCACTTGATCTAATGGCGGAGAAATAAAGCTAGATTACATCTACGATTGTGGATGAATCCGGAGCAGAAACTTGCACGATGGTTAAGACCAGGACGCTCGGCAGAATTGGGTACACGTCACTCGATCCGATGGCTGAAAAACAAAGGTAAAACAATTCTACGGTCACTGATGGATTCGGAGCAGGAAGTTGCATAGTAGTTAGAAATAAAGGGCGATTACAGAATATAAACCACTGTACACGTGGTCGATCGTGGTGCAATCCGGAGGCGAAAGTGGTTTAATGGAAACCGCCAGTTGTTAACGTTCAAATTTCAAATGCACACAGCCACAGTGAACAAGTAAGGCTCAGATGCCATAATTCACCCTTTCAAATACCATTATCGATTGAATTATGGGTCAGGGAAAATATGTGCAAGGGTTTGGTCAGGTTTTGGACGACAGAGAAGATTATTTGGTCGATAGAGACAGAGGGGTGTGTGACCCTTTCCTGTCCATAGGAAGTGTATCAGTCAGCAAGGAAAGGTTGTGGAAATATAATTCAGAGGGTAATGATGTCCTGAATGTTTGTAAGTCGTTTTTATATTATTTTGTCGTCGAGCAAACCCTGCACTTTCCTGAATTCACAGAATGGTGCGTAGTCAATTATTCCCCTTCTCAAAGAGTCATTACCAGTCGGTCTTCCTCTAGAGTACTCTGTATAATTAATGCCAAAGTCATCTGTGAAAATTTAAACTTGCCCGATAGCTACCCGGACAGTCATGAACCTGTGAATGAATCTATTCTTGCTGAATTGTACAAAAATTGTGGAACAAAAGTCCATTCCAAATTCCTGTCCAGTATTTTGAAAGAAGGTCAGTCTTTAGATGGTCTTTTCCTACCTTACCATATTCAGGTTTTCAAAAATGAAGTTCAATTAGTGGTGTCCTTAGTTTGTCAAATCTTGGGTTTTGATAATGAATGCCATGTAAATGAAGTTATCCTAGGTTTTTTGTTAAAAATAAGTTCACTAAGTTCTGAGTCTCAGTCAGTTTCTGTGTTCAGTCTAGATGAGTACTTGGCAGAAGCAATACACCTTCAATTAAGTGAATTCCCGAAGGTCAAGTTCTTTAAATTTCAAACTTACTTGTTGAACATGTTGCTGTGTTCAAATGTCACTGAATTACAGTTTTTGAGTACCATTTTCTCTTCTGATTTGCCCAAGCAAATCAACATGTTTGAGTTTGCTAATTCAATCATGTCAGAGATATATAAAATGTTGTTCGATGAAGTGCTGGCCCGTGTGTTAGAAGATATGAAATGCCTGATACAGTCTTCGTCTGAGGATCGAGTCGAAGACTGGTTTCTGCACAAAGATTGTACTGTTTTAAGGATATATGGGTTCACTGGGGAACCATATAAGTTACCAGATTTCCTTACCCCGAGAATTTTTGCACTATAATTTATGAGACAAAGGATGCATTCAGAGGAAGAACATTTTGGGGCCTTTAAAAAATCTTCAAATATCAAATTTCCTCTCAAGGTTGGTCCTTTTATTTTCAAAAATAAAGGTGCCTTGGTGTTTGCAGAAAAGTCATTGAAGAACATGGAATTTCAAAAAGAGCCAAGGGTGAATTATGATCCTCATCATGTAATTTCCCTAAGAAAGCAGGACAACAAAACCAAGCCATTTGACCACCAGAGTGTTGGAGATCTAACCGACATGGCCAATTTGTTGCATTTTATAGAGTTTCCAAGATCCGATGAGGATGCAAGTGTTGTACCGGTTGTAACGTCTCAAGTGACAAGTGGTTCCAGTATTGTAATCAAAAGAAGCCTTTCTGAAATTGAAAGCATGGAAGTAGATGAAGATGGATCACACAAAAAAGATAAGGTTTTCCAAGTTGGTGGAGTTTTAGGAGAAGAGGTTTCAGATGATTTCAAAAGAGTTTCCCTAGTCCCAACAAAATCCGTAAAGGTAAATCAATTTTCTTTCAAGGATGTAGATAGTTCAGAACCAAGCTCAATTTTCAAATCCAAGGAAGAGCTTAAGGCCATTTATATGGAGAAAAGAAAACAGTCTCTGGAAGAGACAAGAAGTTTACTCCCGAAGGTAAGGAATTTAAACAATCTGAAAGCCTACCTAGTTTCTGCCAGAGATACAGAAAGAAATACCTTCAAATTGGCCATGGTGAGCGATAAGAAAGTGGCATAAATGGAACTAAGATTGGATAAGATTAGTGTACCTGACAAGATACAACTTCATAAGCAAACAAGTGATATTATTTATTCAGATCTGTTACAAGCTATGATGAGAATCAAGAAACTACAAATTTTGGTAGATAAGTTGGAGATTCAATTGAAACATGAAAGAGTTGAAAATAAGGCCAATGCCATTCAGAATAAGAAGCCACAAGAAGATATTATCAGTTCAGGCAATGAAAGAGATAACACCTAAGATGTTAGAAGAATGTTGGAAGAAAAGGACAATGCTCTCCAAGTTTTGAAGAAAAGATTGAAGATCCCAGGCTCAGAACATGTTCAATCATACGAATTATTGGCACTGCAAGAAGAGAAGGACAAGATGCAGCAGGAGATGATGGAACATAAAGGAAAAGCTGTCGAGTTACAAGAAGAAAAAGAAAGATGGGAAGCCGAACGGAGTGAACTGATATCTTAAATTTCCTTGCTGAAAAAGGACCAAAACAAGGAAAAGGAGATCATGGAAGAATTGATGAGTTAGACTCCTATTGATGAAGACCTGTCTATTGTAAATATTGATAAACCATTGAATGACTTTTCTGCGGATGACTTGTCAATAGCTATGTCCTAAGTCAGCTTAAAGGATGAACAAATAAAAGGGTTAAAGGTGGAGAATGAAAAGATCAAGTCCGAGTTAGCCAAAATGAATGAAAGTAAAAACAAAATATTGCAAGACAGAAGCCAGTTACAAAAGAAGTTCAATGAATTGAAGGAGAGAAACATAGGTAAGGGTCCCTTGCAGGGGGCAAAGCACATAATTTAGGACACCTTATCTGTAGAAGTTACTAAACTCAGAAATTATTTGAAATTTGTTGATGACCAATGCATATTGATCAATTTGGCCAACCAGAGACTAAAATTGGTAAATGAAACTATGGATAGAAAGCCCCTCGCCACAGCCCAGAACATGCTGAATTTTTTAAATTCATTGACGTACCAGAAGTTACATGATATGGGAATAAAATACAGGATATCAATAGTATTATGGGTTAAGAAGTTTATCCACAAGCATCATTTAATGAAGACGGTCTAGGACAGAGCTGAGGAAATGGTTTCACAGGTTAATAAATTCAAGAAGGTTTTCAAAGAGCTATTTGAGGACGGCCTCCCTTCCTTTTGGGATGAAGAGAGACGAATGTTCTCTCAGGAGCACTATCACAGCTTGTTAGTTCAAAGCCGCATGGATCACTCCAAATTTGATTATTTGGAAAAGGGCCTAACGGGGAAAGTTATTGTGGACAAACTAATAGAGGATTTCGAAATCTTGCAAAAGTTCCTAATTATCAGGAGAGGATTGCCCAAGGTATCATATGAAGCTTACATGGAGCTGGAAGTGTCAATTCGAGAAATGATGGAATGTGATACCCCAAGCACGGAGCATTGGAAAGCCGTAGAGAGGTTTGGAAAGACAAAATACATCCTTCATCCGTAGAGACAGGTGTTACACGCCAAGGAGCTGACTGGATGAGAACATGTTACCAAGTTGATTTTAGCTTAATGATTTGTTAGGATTGAAGCTGTAGTTTATTCCTAAAAGTTAGGAATTTAGTTACAAGACTTTAATTAAGCCGATCATTCAGTTATGAATCTTCTTGGAAGATCAAATTATTTTGTGTATATATTTTCATCTATTTTATGAGATGGGGGTTGGAACCCATCTGTTGGTTGAGAGTTTTGAAAGACATATGTTTTTTTTAAGAACAAAGTTGAATGTGAATGAAATTATCAGAGATTCCTGTGTCATTTATATTATAGTCTGTGCTTTTCTTTTTATTTGATTGTTTTTCCGGTATTACACTCCATTCTGTTTTGTTCATATTTGAAATATAGCGTTGAATGATTAGAATTCATGCTGGACGTGCTCTGATCATTGTTTCAAATATTTTATAAACCCTTCTGCTAAATTCAATATAGAATTCATCATCAGATGCTTTGTATTGATGGATTGTCCTCTTTTTCTTCTATCCCAAATGGATTAATGATTATCTTGCCTTTGATAAATTCCTGAGCATACGATTTTGTTATATTTTTATGTGACTCCATTCCCAATGGTTATGTGGATTGTTTCAACCACCTTTATAATATTTGAGTGTTGATATATATTTCTGGCCTTGTAAAATCTGTATTCGAGAGATTCCTCTCTGGAAAGAAAAGCCAGTTTCTTTCTAAAAGTGGTTTTTGTTGTTACCTTGGGATTTACCTCTTACAACCTGGGTACATTTTGAGTGCTAACAAACTGGCACCGTTGCCGAGGAACAAAGGTGCATATTTGCCCTAGGGAAATGACAGTGTTTAAAGAAAAATTTCTGTGGACAAACAGGAATTTTATCAAGAAGAAAAGGTTGTATATTTTCCCTGGTGACTCCACTGTGAAACTTTTTTCCAGAACTTAAAAGAGTCATTCTGGCTTCGAGAAGACACACGCGAGGTAATTCTGCTACCGAAGTCTTGAAAAGTTTTGAAGACCCAGAAAAGTTGTTTAGAAGAAAAAATAAAGAAAAGTTATGTTTTCCTTTGTTTGGTGCATCATCATCTCAAGATTCTCATATTGATCGAGGATGGGAGGCTAACATTGGAAAGGGTCTGTTGAAAACCAAATCTGAGTCTGACCTCAAGAATACTGAGTTTAATCCTCGTAGGTTAGAGTCTTATTTGTTATATTCCCTCTGGAGAGATCTACAGCAAACCACAAAGGCCGAAACATTTACCTCTCAAAATACTCAAAGTTCTTCCATTTCTATGAGTCCACCTAGACCAATGGTAGCCAGATTTTCTCCCTTACGATTTCCTGCAGTATTACATGATCTTCCTCAGAATTATTCCCAAAGAATCTCTTTATTTGATGGAGAGGGTGACATAACTGCAAAATAGCATGTTGCCAAATTTGAATATTTTATTGACTTAGAAGAAGTTGATTATCCAGATGTTAAAATGCGGTTATCTGCCCAAAGTTTGTCAGGTGAAGAAAAGAAATGGTTTAAAGATTTTCCAAATGGGTCTATAATGAATTTTAAGGCTTTCCAAAATGCATTTCTAGATAGGTGGGATGATAAACAGAATCCTTTGCAGCTCTTATCTCAGTATAACAGTCTCAAAAAAGGAGGTTTTGAATCAGTCCATGAATTTTCTAATAGGTTCATGAAGGTTTATAATGCCATTCCGGAGGATATAAAACCTTCTGCAGCAGCAGCTAAATTACACTATGCTGGAGCTTTTGATAATTATTTTTCATTTTCATTAAGGGAGAGAAAGTCAGCAACTCTTGCTGCCATGTTTACAGATGCTCTAGAAGTAGAAGCAAATATGATGGCAAGTGGAAAGATGAAACATAGAGATATTGATAGAAGGAAAAAGGAAGAAAATTTGCCTTCTGCTTCTTCTTCTACTAATGATGTCAAATTTGAAATGATGTTGAAAACCATGGAAAAGTTGATGGATAGATTAGCTATGGATAACAGGGGATTCAATAGAGAACAAGCTGAGCCTCAAATTAGGAATCCTAATTTCAGAAGACCGAATCCTCCTATTCCTCCCCAAAATCGTCAAAGAGACGTAAGAAATCCAAGAAATCAGGAGGAACAGCAAATTCGTCCACCATTCTCGGAAAATTATGTTGCTGATGAAGAAGATCCTGCTGAAAATCAGATTCATCTTTTTGGAGAACAGGACTCAGAGATATATCTTACTGAGGAAGAGCATAACATGTTCAGATGAGAAGATGGAAGTGAAGAATTTGAAATGGAGACCGAGCAGTATCAAAGGGGTTATTTACACGCTATGGATGATGTGCAAAGGAAAATCAGACTGAGGAACAGGGATGTCCTCATAAATAAAGGAAAGGAAAACCCAAATCAGCCTTCCACTAGTTCTTTGAATGTAGAAAAGGGAAAAAAACTATAAAAAGAGTCTTTTGTAAATAAAGAGGTTGAAGATGATGTGCAAAGGGATAAAGCAATAAAGTAGGTGACTCCAGTTGATGTGGAAAAAATTGGTTCTGGCTTCAATTTACAAAATGAACTTTTTAAGCTAAAAATCTCTATTCCATTTAATGAGTTATTGAGAAACACTGAATACATAAATACTATCACAAAAATGGTCAAAAATCAAGGACAATGGCAATCTGACATTTTAGAGTTGAACGATGATAACCCTACTATTTCGTTTGGGTCAAAGATTGAAAATTTAGAAAGTGAAGAAGTCCCTCCTTTCTATTTGAGTTTAAATGTGCATGATAAGGTGGTCCACAATGCTATGCTAGACTCAGGGGCATCACACAAATTAATGCCGAAAGGAGTGGTAGAGAGTTTGGGATTAGAAGTAACAAGACCTTATAAAGATTTGTACTCGTTTGATTCTAAAAGGGTGAAATGCCTTGTCTTGATTAAAGATATGGTGATAACCCTAAATAAATTGCCATATAAAACTATAGTTATGGATGTGGTCGTGGCAGATATTCCACCTAAGTTCAGGGTGTTGTTGTCAAGATCTTGGACTTCTAAGTTGAAAGGTATTTTACAGATGGATATGTCTTACGCTACAATTGTTGTTCGAGATGGGAACAGAAGATTATATAGTGAAAAAAGGACCCCTTATGTAGTGAGCAGTCAAGATAAACCTGAAATTCATCACATCTATGTTGTTGATACTGACTTGGGGTCTTCCATTTTCTTTAATGATGTTGTTCCACATGATGTAGAAGAGGAATTGCTGAAAGAAGTCTGAGGAGAATAAGGAAAAGGAAGTGCTGGAGCAAGATGCTTTGGAAGCGAAACAAAAAAGGGAAGGCCAATGGATCATGTACTTTGACGAATTTACTGCAAAAATAGGTGCTGGAGCTGGTGTATATATAATTTCTCCCATTAGAGATTTCAAAGCTTTATCATATAAATTAATTTTCGAATGCCCAAATAATGTAGCAGAATACGAAGCCTTGTTGTTAGGGTTGAATGCTTTGAAAGATATGGGAGCACAAAAAATAAGAGTCTTGGGAGATTCAGAGTTGGTGATAAACCAAATAAATGAAAGTTATCAAACCAGACATCCCCAGATGAGGGCTTACAGAAATGAAGTATGTGACATGTTTGGTAATATCTTTACAGAGCATACAATTCAGGTAGTTCCTAGACATGAAAATTTGGTAGCTGATTCTTTAGTCGTGGCGGCTGGAAAATTTGAGACCCTTGTTGCTGGTCAGAAGGAATACCAGGTGGAGATTGTGAATAGACCATCTATTCCTGACAATTCTAAATACTGGCAAGTATTCGAAGATGATATGCAGATAAGAAGATTTTTAGAATTATCAGGAGAGTTCGTAAATACTCATATTGACACTGAAAATAATAATGATGAGACCTTTGAGAGTGATGAAGAAATTGAAGCAGAAAGACAAGATTCTGAGAAGTTAAAGAAAACCCTGGGAGGTAAGGATATTATCCAGCTGAAAAATAATTTCATACCAAGAGGCTTGATCCCTTTGGAAAAGATTTTTGATCAGAATGATGTTGCCAAGAATCCCAAAGTAAAGCCTGTTGGAGATGCTGTTGAGGATAGGAATATTGGAACTGAAGAAAATCCTAAAGTTATAAAGTTGTCCAAGAAACTGCCTGAAAAGGGTAAAGACGAGTATGTGAAATTAATGAAAAAATACACAGATGTGTTTTCTTGGAGTTATGAAGACCTCAAGGAGTATGATATATCTATCATACAGCACACTATTCCTATAAATCTTGGGGAAAAACCTTTCAAACAGAAACTCAGAAGGATAAACCCTAAGTTGCTTCCCATCATTGAAAAAGAAATTAAGAAATTGTTTGATGCCAAAATCATTGTCACTTTAAGGTTTTCAAAGTGGGTTGCAAACCTTGTTCCTGTTAGAAAGAAAAATGGAGAAATAAGATTGTGCATATATTTCCGCAATTTGAATAAGGTCTCTATGAAGGATAATTATCCTTTGCCAAAAATGGATCATATATTGTAGCAAGTGGTGGGATCTGAGAGAATCTCAATGCTAGATGGTTTTTCTAGCTATAATCAAATCAAGGTATTACCTAAAGATCAAGAAAAAACTACTTTCACTACACCTTGGGGCACTTTTATGTATGCAAAAATGCCTTTTGGCTTAATGAATGCAGGAGCCACTTTCCAACGAGCTATGGACATTGATTTTGCAGGAGAAATTGGAAATTTTGTGGTGATCTATATGGATGACATCATAGTCTAGTCAAAGTCTGACAGAGAACATTTGCGTCATCTGGAGAAAGTTTTCACAAAGTGTAGGAAATATGGTATATCTCTGAATCCAAAGAAATCCAATTTTGCATTAGAAGAAGGAAAGTTGTTGGGCCATATAATATCTAAAGATGGCATAAAGATTCATCCTGAAAGGGTAAGTGTGATTCTAAAGGTAGGAGAACCCAGAAGTAAAAAGGACATACAGTCATTTCTTGGACAAGTGAATTTCTTGAGGAGGTTTGTACCCAGTTTAGCTGAGATTCTGATGAATATTACAAATATGTTGAAAAAGGGTCATGAAATAAAGTGGAATGCAGAGGATAGGAAGTCCTTTTGGGAAATCAAGAAAGCAATCTCAGATGCTCCTGTGTTAGTAAGTCCAGACTTTACCAAATATTTCTCAGTTTTCTCATATGCTTCAGAACATACTATAGCAGTAGTTTTATTGCAGAATAATGGTGAAAATTTGGAACAACCCATAGCATTTTTCAGTAAAATATTGAGGGATGCAGAATTAAAATATGACATCATGGAGAAACAAGCATACTCTTTAGTCAAAGCATTGAAAGATTTCAGAGTGTATATTTTGCATTCACATATAATTGCACATGTTCCATCTATTGCGGTAAAAGGGATTTTGACACAACTAGACCTAGAAGGCAGAAGAGCGAAATGGATAGCTACATTGCTAGAGTACGACATAGAGATAAAGCCTACTAAGCTGGTTAAAGGACAAGGATTAGCTAAAATGATGGCTAATTCAAATTGTGAGGCTTTGCAAATCAATTTCATATCTCACCAAGCTAATCAGTTGGACACAGAAGTAGAAGTGACGGTTGATTTTGTGACATCCCCATGGTATTCCGATATTGTACATGTCCTTCGAAATTTGCAAGCACCAGAAGAATTGAGTAAGTCAAGGGCCCGGTCCGTGAAATTCAAGGCTGCTATGTTTTGTATTATCAATCAGTATCTTTATTGGAAGGACCCCGGAGGTGTGTTACTCAACTGCCTTTTAGAAAATGAATCCCAGCATACAGTTAAAGAATTTCACAAGGGGGATTGTGGAGGACATCATTCTTGGAAGGTAACTGCTAATAAAATTATAAGGGCAGGCTACTAATGGCCTACATTATTTGCAGATGTTTACAAGGAAACCAGTAAGTGTCATCAATGCCAAATTTTCGACGGGAAAAGGAAAGTACTTCCTCTCCCTTTTAATCCCATAATAGTAGAAGCTCCTTTCCAACAGTGGGGTTTGGATTTTATTGGCGAAATAAACCCCAATTCGTCAGGACAACACAAATGGATTTTGACAGCCACAGATTATTTTACAAAATGGATCGAAGCTATTCACACTAGAAGAGCCACTGAAAATGTAATCATGGAGTTCCTTGAGAAAAATATATTGGCTCGTTTCAGGTGCCCCAGGAGAATAGTAACAGACAATGCAGTTGCATTTAAGTCCAATAAAATGATTGATTTCTGTCACAAGTACCATATAAGCCTCAATCATTCAACTGCCTATTATCTGCAGGGAAATGGGTTAGCCGAATCTTCAAATAAAAGCTTAGTAAGGATCATCAAGAAGCTGTTGGAAGATAATAAAAGGTCTTGGAACACCAAGCTCAAGGATGCTCTATGGGCTGACAGGATTAGTACCAAAAGGGTGATTGGCTTGTCTCCATTTCAACTGGTGTATGGGACTGAAGTTGTTTTTCCAGCGTCATTAGGAGTTCCAGTTATGAGATATTTCCAAGATCAGCAAGAAGAACCAAATCATATGCAAAGGAGGATAAATCAGAGTATTGAGCTGGATGAGCAAAGGAATAAGGCTTATGACAAGGTGCAGTCACATCAAGAAAAAATGAAAAATACTTTTAACAGAAGAATCAAAGAAGAGCAATTTTAGATTGACGATTTGATCTTAAAATGGGATGCTCCCAAAGAAGACAAACATGGAAAATTTGATCATATGTGGGTGGGTCCTTATGTTGTTGCTGGCTACAGAGGACAAAAATGCATTTTTGCTATAATATCCGAATGGGGTTCCTCTAGATAGTAACCCTGTCAATGGAAGGTACCTGAAACATTACCTGTCCTAAAGAGGAGGGTAAATTTGTATTATAGCCTGTAAATACTTATTTTTCTTTACAAAGTCAACGGAAAATCTAAGCCAAATGTATTTGAAGCCCACAGTGAAGGCCCTAATATTCAAGAGGCATGATTTCCATTTTTTTAAAACAAAAAATAATATATCTATGAAAAATAAAACATGAGTTTTTTTTGGGAGTTATTGTGAAAAATCAAAAATAGGCACCTGGTCTACGAGTCCTTTGATACCTCACGGGGAGGATATCATCCCCAGATGGAGCTATTTGTTAACAACCCTACTTAGTAGAAGCTCAAAAAATCATAGTGAAGAAGAGGTAATGGTCGTTTGCAATACTTTGGTTAAAATTTTATAGTATGAAAGCATGGTAAAAGGCGAAAACGACGATTTGTCAAAGGATCTGACGGTGCGGAGCGAAAAGATGAAGACCAAAGGTATTTATTATATCCTCTCCCTAAAATATGTGAGAAAGATAAGTATATGCAGGAGCTTAATGTAGTATATGGATCAACGGTCGTCGATCCAGCCGGATGATATCTACAGTCTGTATAAGCTCCGCTTTGTGAACCCGCGCGCTTGTTAAAACAACGGAGCCCGGCGGAATTGAGTGCGTGTCACTTGATATAACGACGGAGAAATAAAGGCATATTACATCTACGATTGTGGATGAATCCGGAGCAGAAACTTCCACGATGGTTAAGACCAGGACGCTCGGTGGAATTGGGTACACGTCACTCGATCCGATGGCTGAAAAACAAAGGTAAAACAAATCTACGGTCACTGATGGATCCAGAGCGGGAATTTGCACAGTAGTTAGAAATAAAGGGCGGTTGTGGAATATAGACCACTGTACACATGGTCGATCGTGGTGCAATCCGGAGGTGAAAGTGGTTTAATGGAAACTGCCAAAGGGATGCTCCGGAGTGGGGTCCTATAAAAGCGAAGTTGACTTGTTCCATAATTATTTTATTGGCACCGGACAAGTGAAAAGGACCTGCGTATTCGTCGGCCGTTAACGTTCAAATTCCAAACGCACGCAACCACACTGAACAAGTAAGGCTCAGACGCCATAATTCACCCTTTCAAATACCATTATCGATTGAATTATGGGTCAGGGAAAAGATGTGCAAGGGTTTGCTCAGGTTTTGGATGACAAAGAAGATTATTTGGTCGATAGAGATAGAGGGGTGTCTAGCCCTTTCCTGTCCATAGAAAGTGTATCAGTCAGCAAGGAAAGATTGTGGCAATATAATTCAGAGGGTAATGATGTCCTGAATGTTTGTAAGTCTTTTTTATATTATTTTGCCATCGAGCAAACCCTGCACTTTCCTGAATTCACAAAATGGTGCGCAGTCAATTATTCACCTTCTCAAAGAGTCATTACTAGTCAGTCTTCCTCTAGAGTACTATGTAGAATTAATGCCAAAGTCATCTGTGAAAATTTAAACTTGCCAGATAGCTACCCGGACAGTCATGAACCTGTGAATGAATCTATTCTTGCTGAATTGTACAAAAATTGTCGAACAGAAGTTTGTTGCAAATTCCTGTCCAGTATTTTGAAAGAAGGTCAGTCTTTAGATGGTATTTTCCTACCTTACCATATTCAAGTTTTCAAAAATGAAGTTCAATAAGTGGTGTCCTTAGTTTGTCAAATCTTGGGTTTTGATAATGACTGCCATGTAAATGAAGTTATCCTAGGTTTTTTGTTAAAAATAAGTTCACTAAGTTCTGAGTCTCAGTCAATTTCTGTGTTCAGTCTAGATGAGTACTTGGCAGAAGCAATACACCTTCAGTTAAGTGAATTCCCGAAGGTCAGGTTCTTTAAATTTCAAACTTACTTGTTGAACATGTTGCTGTGTTCAAATGTCACTGAATTACAGTTTTTGAGTACCATTTTATCTTCTGATTTGCCCAAGCAGATCAGCATGTTTGAGTTTGGTAATTCAATCATGTTAGAGATATATAAAATGTTGTTCGATGAAGTGCTGCCCCGTGTGTTAGAATATATGAAATGCCTGATGCAGTCTTCGCCTAAGGATCGAGTTGGATACTGGTTTCTGCACAAAGATTGTACTATTTTAAGGATATATGGGTTCACTAGGGAACCGTATAAGTTACCAGCTTTCCTTACCCCAAGAACATTTGCACTAGAATTTATGAGACAAAGGCTGCATTCAGAGGAATAACATTTTGGGGCCTTTAAAAAATCTTCAAATATAAAATTTCCTCTCAAGGTTGGTCCTTTTATTTTCAAAAATAAAGGTGCCTTGGTGTTTGCAGAAAAGTCATTGGAGAACATGGAATTTCAAAAAGAGCCAAGGGTGAATTACGATCCTCATCATGTAATTTACCTAAGAAAGCAAGCCAACAAAAACAAGCCATTTGACCACCAGAGTGTTGGAGGTCTAACCGAGATGGCCAATTTGTTGCATTTTATAGAGATTCCAAGATACGATGAGGATGCAAGTGTTGTACCGGTTGTAACGTCTTAGGTGACAAGTGGTTCCAGTATTGTAATCAAAAGAATCCTTTCTGAAATTGAAAGCATGGAAGTAGATGAAGATGGATCACACAAAAAAGCTAAGGTTTTCCAAGTTGGTGGAGTTTTAGGAGAATAGATTTCAGATGATTTCAAAATATTTTCCCTTGTCCCAACAAAATACGTAAACGTAAATCAATTTTCTTTCAAGGATGTAGATAGTTCAGAACCAAGCTCAATTTTCAAATCCAAGGAAGATCTTAAGGCCAGTTATATGGAGAAAAGAAAACAGTCTCTGGAAGAGACAAGAAGTTTACTCCCAAAGGTAAGGAATTTAAACAATCCGAAAGCCTCCATGGTTTCTGCCAGAGATACAGAAAGAAATACCTTCAAATTGGCCATGGTGAGCGACAAGAAAGTGGCAGAAATGGAACTAAGATTGGATAAGATTAGTGTACCTGACAAGATACAGCTTCATAAGAAAACAAGTGATATTATTTATTCAGATCTGTTACAAGCTATGATGAGAATCAAGAAACTACAAATTTTGGTAGATAAGTTGGAGATTCAATTGAAACATGAAAGAGTTGAAAATAAGGCCAATGCCATTCAGATTAAGAAGCTACAAGTAGATATTATTAGTTCAGGCAATGAAAGATATAACACCCAAGCTGTCATAAGAATGTTGGAAGAAAAGGACAATGCTCTCCAAGTTTTCAAGAAAAGATTGAAGATCCCAGGCTCAGAACATGTTCAATCATCCGAATTATTGGCACTGCAAGAAGAGAAGGACAAGATGCAGCAAGAGATGATGGAACATAAAGGAAAAGCTGTCGAGTTACAAGAAGAATAAGATAGATGGGAATCCGAACGGAGTGAACTGATATCTCAAATTGCCTTGCTGAAAAAGGACCAAAACGAGGAAAAGGAAATCATGGAAGAATTGATGAGTCAGACTCCTATTGATGAGGACCTGTCTATTGTAAATATTGATAAACCATTGAATGACTTTTTTGTGGATGACTTGTCAATACCTATGTCCCAGGTCATCTTAAAGGATGAAGAAATAAAAGGGTTAAAGGCGGAGAATGAAAAGATCAAGTCCGAGTTAGTCAAAATGAATGAAAGTAAAAACAAAATATTGCAAGACAGAAGCCAGTTACAAAAGAAGTTCAATGATTGAAGGAGAGAAACATAGGTAAGGGTCCCTTACAGGGGGCAAAGCACATAATTTGGGACACCTTATCTATAGAAGTTACTAAATTTAGACATTATTTGAACTTTGTTGATGACCAATGCATATTGATCAATTTGGCCAACCAGAGACTAAAATTGTTAAATGAAACTATGGATAGAAAGCCCCTCGCCACAGCCCAGAATGCGCTGAATTTTTTAAATTTATTGACGTACCAGAAGTTACATGATATGGGAATAAAAGACAGGATACCAATAGTATTATGGTCTAAGAATTTTATCCACAAGCATCATTTAATGAAGACGGTCCAGGACAGAGCTGAGGAAATGGTTTCACAGGTTAATAACTTCAAGCAGGTTTTCAAAGAGCTATTTGAGGACAGCCTCCCTTCTTTTTGGGATGAAGAGGGATGGATGTTCTCTCATGAGCACAATCACAGATTGTTAGTTCAAAGCCGCATGGATCACTCCAAATTTGATGATTTGGAAAAGGGCCTAACGGGGAAAGTTATTGTGGACAAACTGACAGAGGATTTCAAAATCTTGCAAAAGTTCCTAATTATCAGGAGAGGATTTCCCAAGGTATCATATGAAGCTTACATGGAGCCGGAAGTGTCAATTCAAAAAATGATGGAATGTGATACCCCAAGCACGGAGCAATGGAAAGCCGTAGAGAGGTTTGGAAAGACAAAATACATCCTTCATCCATAGAGACAGGTGTTACTTTCCAAGGAGCTGACTGGACAAGAACATGTTACCAAGTTGATTTTAGCTTAATGATTTGTTAGGATTGAAGCTGTAGTTTATTCCTAAAAGTTAGGAATTTAGTTACAAGACTTTAATTAAGCCGATCATTCAGTTATGAATCTTCTTGGAAGATCAAATTATTTTATGTATATATTTGCATCTATTTTATGAGATGGGGGTTGGAACCCATCTGTTGGTTGAGAGTTTTGAAAGACATATGTTTTTTGAAAGAACAAAGTTGAATGTGAATGAAATTATGAGATATTCTTGTGTCATTTATATTACAATCTGTGCTTTTCTTTTTATGTGATTGTTTTTCCAGTATTACACTCCATTATGTTTTCTTCATATTTGAAATATAGCGTTGAATGATTAGAATTCATGTTGGTCGTGCTCTGATCATTGTTTCAAATATTTTATAAACCCTTCTGCTAAAGTCAATATAGAATTCATCATCAAATGCTTTGTATTGATGGATTTTCCTCTTTTTCTTCTGTCCCAAATGGATTAATGAACGACTGTGATTAAATGATTATCTTGCCTTTGATAAATTCCTGAGCATACGATTTTGTTATATTTTTATGTGACTCCATGCCCAATGGTTATGTGTATTATTTCAACCACCTTTATAATCTTTGAGTGTTGATAAATATTTCTGGCCTTGTAAAATCTGTATTCGAGAGATCCTTCTCTGGAAAGAAAAGTCGGTTTCTTTCTAAAAGTGGTTTTTGTTGTTACCTTGGGATTTACCTCTTACAACCTGGGTACATTCTGAGTGCTAATAGTCATATATGAGGATCTTGGTTTTCCTCCCATAATGGTTCTCAACCAAGGCTCTAAAACCCTTGAAGAGGACAAAAACTTCAGATTTATGCTTCAGGAAGTAAACCCAACAATACCTATAAAGTCATCTATGAAGGTTAAGACATACTTGTCTTGAATCATGGATATATTACTGAATGGACCAGAAATGTTACTGTGGAGAGGTTCTCTCATGACTAACTCTGTCATATGTATGCTCTGGGTGTTTTCTTAGAATGCAACCTTGGAAGACTCCTTTGGAAAACTTGATCTTTGGTAACCCTATGACCATGTCTTTGTCACTCAAATATGAAAGGTATTTGTAATTTAGATGGCCAAATATCTCATGCAAAATATTGCTTGCTTCATTAGCATGAGTGATAAGAACTGAGGGGTTAGAGAAAGGTACAAAATGGGAAAACTTGTCCACTTTCGAACTGTGATCCACAACAACTCTTGCTATGACTCTACCATTCGAAATCTATGGGATTTAAACTTCATTGCGAGAGAAGAAAACCTTCTTAGGAACCCAGTGTGGTTCATCTAATACACTGACAATAGGTTAGCAGCAAGACCTAGTACATACAAAACATCATTGAAAGAACCATGGTCAAGATCAATCCTACCTTCCCCTTACTATTAGTTACTGAGAAATCTCCCAAAACAATTTTTGGAACTTTTGAATCATCAAGAGAGGAGAAAGTCTCCCTTGTCGAAACCATGTGTCTTGAATATCCAGAATCAATGATGAGGGTAGAGGATCTTGTGGTGCTAGAAACCAGGGCATAAACTCTCTCCGTGTCATCTGAAATTGATCCTCCTTCCCTCTTCTTTGTGCAATCAGGAAGGGCGATATTGTTTTTTTCCAGGATTTGAGTCAACATGTCAATTTTCTTCTTCATACAAGAGCTCTCAAGATGACATCCCTTACTGCAGTATGCACACTTTCTCATTTCACCTTTATTCTTCTTATTCTGGAATTTCATCTTGGAGCCTGAGGACTCCTCTTGAGACTTGGACTTGTCTCTCTTTTGTTATAGTGGTTTCTTTGAATTGGATTTCTTCTTGCCTTTGGAATCCACCTTAGATCTCCAACAACCAAATCTTGGTCTTTGGAAGGTTTTATAATGCCCATGAAGTCAACAAGATTAGGCATATCCTAGGATTGTGCTATCAATTTGGTGGCATGGAAGGTCAAAAAAGACATAGAGTAGTCAGGACCAATCTTTGAAATTATGTCTAAGACTATATGCTCATCCTTCTTTTCGATTCCATACTATTTTAACTATAGAACAAGGGCCTTAAACTTGGAAAAATAGGCTTGCAAGGATTCGAAGCTACTACAACTCAATGAGATCAGCTCATTATCAAGTTGATGCCCCCTCATTTCATCTATTTTCCAAATATATTCTCAAGCTTATCCCAAACTTCATTTGGTGATGCCAATCCATCAAGATGGAAAATGAGGTCTCTTGAAATGCTGAGACATAAGATACCATAGGCCTCATCCCTCATGTTGTGCCATTTAATTTTATCTATTGTTGCATTGGGATCAGCCTCAGTTTCCATGGTCACTTTGAAGAGGCCTTTACTCCTCAACAAAATCTCCATCTCAACCTTCCATTCGAAAAAGTTGATAGGAGTCAAGATGATCCTGTGAGATTGATCCATATCTCATAAACCATTTCACACCCTGGTTTTGACCCCGTTGCATTAGATGTATATGATGTATATATTGTAAATGATCATGGTGTGGAGCTAAAGGCCAAGGCCCCACCATTGATCGGTCTTGCTATGTTTTGGATTTAAAGTGTCACTGATGGTGTATCGGGGCATGCGGCATAGACTTTAAGTTTTCTCATCATGTACATATCCACATTTATTTAAATGAACCTGACCAGCTACGCTCACAGAAACTAAATTGAGAAGGGGCATGATTTTCACAAGGATAAGGGTGGGGAAATTGTCAACCTTAGCCAATGAGGGAAAAACCCATGTGTCATCGTTCCCTTGTTTTATCCAACCACCACAATTGAGAGTTGTTGTTGGTGGTTGAGGCAGTTATTGTTTTGGGAGTGGTGTGGCAGGGCTGTCAGTCCATGCCTACACACACACTCCACCCATGGTTGACTTCACAATGGCAAAAGAAACCATTGCCATCACTCCCGTAGACACACTACTCTCCCCACGATGATGTTGAACGCTCACGCACTTCCAATCCACGTCCTCTCTATTGTCTGTTCATACATGCACCAGCTGGGATCTATTCGCCCTCACACAGGGACTGTTGCCTGTTGACTATTCTCACACACGGGAGTCTATTTGTTGTTCACACACAGGCTGAGCGTATGTATTGTTTTCCCTAGTGCGGCTTGTGTAAGTCATTTTCCATTTTCTTAATTGTCCAGACGGACTGTTGTTGTCCTCGTGTTGTGATTGTGGTTGCTATTACGTTTGGGGACTGTTGTAATTCGCTTGGGAGTCGTTTTGGCCACGATAGGGCCAAGAACGACTCAGGATTGGTTTTCCCTGTCTTAAGCAGTAGCAGCTGATTGATTACACATGTGCAATGGTTGGTCTTCATACTGTGAAGGGAGCAGGTATGGGGGCTTGGTTTGCTTGATAACCTGGCAATTGGAAACCACACAGACAAAGCTAGAGAGTTGGCTTTCTTCTCCACAACCCTTAAAGAGCACTGGAAGGGAATGCAGGGCCTAAGGGACTGATTCCTTGTGTTGGGTGTGTGTGGGTGTCTTAGAATCCAGGCTAGTTCAGGTGTAGGTGTTCTTGGCTCTGTAATGAGCTCACCAGCTTAGCATTTAGCCTTTCCCAACTCCTTGATGGCCTGATAAACCAAATTGTGTTGGCTTGGCTATGTTTTGTGTATCCTTGGCTATGAGTAAGCATGCTTGTTCCCTTATTCCTTGGAGAATCATGCCCATCTTGGGGGTGGCAACGTTGTTGAGAGATTAAGGAGCATGCTGGCCTATGGTTGGGTGGAACGTTGCAGTGACGTAGCTGGTTGCGGAACTAGTTCATCATAAGATAAGTGATCTTGTCCATTTTTACTTTTGTAACCATATTTTTTGTTAATGAATGTTATGAACATGTTGAATGAATGCATGTATGAATGTACGTTGAAATTCCGCTGTGTCTGATAAATAATGGTAGTTGTGTATGATAAACAATTACATCTGTGCATGATAAATGTTCATGTGTGCATGTTCTAGTTCAATACATTTGCTTCAGCATTCTGTTTTAGCATTTTTCTGAATTCACATGTTCATGGGGCTCTTAGCCCGGATGGTTAACGCCATGGGGTCGCGTCCTCTTCACCGGTCGGAGGGATGGGGACGTGACAAACTGCACCCTTGAACCAGAAGAATGCTCTCCCAATAAGTGATGTTGAACCTACAATATAAATTTGGAAGGAGGATAATCAAACTACCAAGGCTTTGATACCATGTGGAAATTAAGCCCAAGTTGTAGAACAATTACACTCACAAAATTACTAGTCAAACATGCAAAATTCCACAAAAAGGAGACTGAATATGGAGCATAACACAAAATTCTATTGAATAAGTGTACGTAATACAACCTAATGAATTCATGGGCTGTCAAGATATATAATTAAATCATATATTCTAAGTAATAAGGATGTTATTCAAATTAGACAAAAGGCACGCTTACTAAACTAGTCAAAATCCTCCATATGTGCATAAATCACTTTCCTAATATTTCAATATGCTCATGAATTTTTTGAGTGATATGTACCATATTTTAATTGATGGAAAGATATCATATCCATGGTTTTGAATGGATAAAAAGGAGTATGATTTGGGTGAAAAACAAGGCAGTTGCTCCAAGACTAGCTTTTCCTTTTTGCCTCAAAACTGTTGAAAAGCAAAGCAACTCAAAAAAAGAAGAACTACAATTTTACTATTATGGAATGACTACAGAGTTGTCAAAATATTTTCTAGGATATTTCTACAGTGCTCCATCATCCAGTTTTAGCAATTGGTGACTTCTATGTGCAAGTGGATGCCAACTAGCTAGTAACGAATCTAGGAATATGACAAAAATGAATAATTAATGTCTCCTAAGTTTAAATATGGGTTTTATTTATTCTAACAGTTAAAAGAGGGAAATGAAACAGCTACCCCATAAATGTATCATAGAGGGGTGCATTGACTCCATATAATAAGGAAAGGACGAGGTAAGTGAAAAAACTATATTTTATGGCATAACCACTAGTCTAAGTGGGTAAAATGTGGGAAAACTCTTGCCATCAAGACACTAGCATAGGAACTAGAACCATTTTCACATGGAACAACTTACACTAAACAATTGGAAACTTATTCAATATTATTAACCAAGGTCTATATGGGAAATATGTTCCAACGGTTTCTTTAGTTTAGAAACCATCGATTTTAAATCCATCACATACAACATTATACAACAAATGTGTAATAGCATGCATAAAGAAATTCTTATCTTTTCTTTCATCCTCCAACATTTCTTGAATTTTTGAATCTTCTACTATCTAGAGAAGTTCTTTGTGATCTTATCATTCTTTGTGATGTTCTTGAAGGCCTGGTTACTTTCTCAGTGATTCTTCTCTTTTTACTACAACATCCCAACTACCACTCTGAGAGGTTTAAATGTTCTCTAACACTACAGACTATGAATCTTCTTCAGTATCAATAGTATTTGAGACTTTGAGCATGTCTCTACTCATGTGTATTCTCTCCACAATTTATCACATCCCTTGGCTACCTCAGTTATGTACCATGACTAACTCATGGAGACTTTATTTGTTACTTCCTATGAAGACACATCAATACTCTCTCTTCAACTGGAGTATTTATGTACTATACCAATCTTGTCCCAAACAAAGGCTTAGTGAGAATGATGGAAATGCTTCTCATTTGTGGATACGTACCATGTCTCGGATATAACTAAATAGAAACCTCATAAATCTTGACAACTTTTTAACGTGCTCTATCTAGAGAAACATATGTGATCCTTCCTTGATCACTATACTAGTGAAGTTTTATATATCTTTCAATATTTATTCCATTGTTCGAGCCATATTGAGTTTACATATGCTTGTACCAAGTAGATACCACAACACATGCTATGTACATGTCTATGTTAGATTGTAAAGCATGTGACTGATCTTGGGACCTATGACTAACCAGGTTCATCTCAACTAACTTTTGAGATCTTCCAAATCTGATCTAAATTTCATATTTCTATTCATATAGATGTCCATGGACTTTTAATCCATCATCCTGAAACTCTTCAGGATCTCTACTGCGCATTTTCCTTAACTGAGGAAAATCTTATCTGGTGACTCCCACACCTATAATCATCAAAATCATAACATGATTCTTGAATATTGTTTTGATCCTCCTCCGGAATTATGACCATCATGCAGGTCTCCTTTTTACAGGAGGTACATCAACTAGTTACATTGGTTCTTCAGGAGCTAGTGAGACTAGAAACTCCCTTTCACCATGTGAATGTGATAATCATAGTCTGGGTCCTCCATCATAGAGGCTTATGCTCATCTATGTATGAATCTCTTATTTGACACATGAATGTAAGTAAGATAGAATATAGTTAGGAGTCTACACAACTATCAAAATAGAATTAATCCATCTATTATGTATGCTTCCCAAGAGGCATAGGAACCTCCCAAACTGTTCTCTTTCAACCTCAACTATCAGAATGACTCCACATTCATGCCCTTATTTAATTTTAGGCAAGGGATTATTAATTTTCCCGACAAGATAAATTATTCTAATAGTTAGAAGCATTTCATACTCATGAATTTTATTCACATGAAGTACTCTCAGTACACTGATAATGATTTACATAGTTATGTACAGATATTGACCAACCGATTTATCATAATCCATTATAATTTTTATGTATTGATATGAAAACTTATATAACTCCTATATCAGTCCAAAAAATTCATTTTATGAAAGAAATATATAGCCGCATGTTAATATCTCTTGAGGTAAGCATGTAGTCCTATGTTCACATCTTATGAAGCAATAATGCAACCCTAAATATTATGTCTTATGAAGGATGTTTTCAGATTTATATCAACACTATATGATTATATATCAGTCCTACATAAGTATTATATCAGCCATATATCATCTCGCAAAATATGGACTCATGAGATTGATAACATGCCAATAAAGAAAGAAAAAAAATTGTATATAACAAACACAATACCAAGTCCACAAATACAGATCTATATGACAGTCATGAAACATAAAAAAAAACCGTTTAAATCTTATTTACAACATCATATAAAAATATGTAAGGTACTCATATTTATTATTTGTGTGGGATCCCTGTTGATCGCTGCACCCTTCCAGAGATAGGTGGAGTCCTTTATTCACTACAACTTTAAACACTGCAAAAAGAAAACTTAATCCATGTACTAGAAAGTGTGCCTTTGCATGGGAATAAGGATCCCATGAAACCAAGATAAAATTATCTTCTTCACTAAAGGAAATATTACTTCCGATCATCCTCTTCCTTGGATGATTTCTCTTGAGAAGGTTCACCTCCTTCTACAATGGTGGATGCATGAACTCTTCCTTCTTTTCTTTTCCTCGCACGACAATCCCGTATGAAGTGTCCTAGATTTTGACAATAAAAACATAGGATATTTTATTTTTCAAAACATTTATGGATCTCTTTATTCTTTGCATGGAAAGACTTCTTGGGAGCAAATCATTTTCTCTCCTTCTTGGTTCTTGTCGTGAGGGAAAGAGTCTCCTCCTTAGTGTTGATGTAATTGTAACTTCTTAATGTATTCACTTGTATATTTTATGTATTGTACCCCAATGCTTATTTTGAGAAGCATTTGTAATGTAATTAATTCATATCATATCCCGATGTTCCTATCAGGAGATTCAATAATGTAAACAAGTCATGTAAAGTCATTGTGGGTAACCCTCTTATTGATCAAGGGTTAAAGTCCCTGTGGTTGTGGGGCCCTAGGGTTATTCGACTATCCTAGAGAAATCGACCCTAGGTGAGTTATTCTAAGTCGGGGCAATATTCCCCACCATTGTGTGAAGGTTAACCCTCCTTGTTGATCAGAGGGGCAAAGTCCCCACAAGTTGTGGGGCACTAGGGTTATTAGACTCTCCTAGAGATGTCGGCCCTAGTAAGTAAGTGTTAAGTGGGGCCGACATGTTGAAGTGGACATCAAGTGAATGAAAGAATATAAATAGAGAGTGAGCCTCTCTATTTATTACACACACTCATTCACTGGGGCACATGAGTGAGAGAGAAGTAGTTCTCTCAAGTGAGCCTAGAGAGAGAATCTGTGGAGATCATCTTTATGTTTTCAGGTTTTACTGTTGCCATTGGTGCTCATTCTATCTCTAAGGAAGTTGTGGGTTTTTCTCATTTATGGTTTCCCTGAGGAAAATTCTTTGAATCTCTTGTGTTTATTGCTATGCATGTTATTCTCTCTGTTAAAGATCCTAAGATAATGCTACCTTGAATGATAAAAAATCTAACATGGTATCAGAGCTAACATAAGAAGAAGACATTGTGCAGCTACAGAAGCTAGGTATTCTTAATTTTTTGGTCTCACTCCATAATCCATCAGAAAAAGTATGCTAGGCTAACTCTCCATTAAAGGGTGCATCTTTTTGTCGAAGCAGAATTCGATTCCGAGCATTTTCAATTTTGGGTGCGGGAAATTAGGGCTTCTTACAGAAGAGGAATTTTTGAGTGATCCTAAAATAGGATTTCTCTCCTCATCAAAATCGAATTTTAGAGAGACTTGGTTCGATATTTTTGGTTGGGTATAACTCCGAGAAAGTCAAACCCTAGTTTGACCTTAGGTCGAAAAAACCCTAAAATACTAAAACTAATAAGTTTTTGGTACATTCGCTATATCTCGGGATTTGAAAAGGCTCAGAAGCTGAAAATTTAACAGGCCTAAGATAAAATCCTGATTTGCACTGTATCAAAATTCCACCTCATATTCGCTATATTATCAAAGATATGATCCCTCCAAGTTAGGGTTCCAGCCTCTTCCAGGATTCATCCCTAAATAGGACACCTAGGGAGAATTGATATATCTCGGGATACCAAGATCCAAATGAAGTTTATGAAGATGTTCTAGAAAGGTCACAGAATTTAATTTCTGTGGTAGAAGTTTCAGACCCTGAATATAAAACCGTGACACGTGGAAGTTCGTACAACTATGTTATGCTGAACAGTCCTGAAACAGGTCACCTTGGGAAAACGATCATAAGTCCCAATTGGTGAAACCAATTCTGATGAAACCTGTGGTGTTGGAACAGGGCCAAGCAAGAATACCTTAGTATGAAGTTTTAGACACATAGAATTAGTAATTTTGGAGATACCACAAAAACATTATCAGGAATTTTTGCAGAAGAAATTTGTAAACTAGGGCTTCCTGTTCCGGGAGCTTCCCTCCACTGTTCTCAGAAAATGAGTACATTGGAAAGCTAACCTTGAAGAGCTATATATTTCTATCCAATCAGATTTGAAATATTTCAAGTTTTTAAAATTAGGCTTTCTTTGACAAACCCTAGATCAACTAGCTCCGGAACCAGGACGGACACCTCAAATCGATAAGATCTAATCTATTGCTATTTTCATTTGAGGTTCTCATTTCAAAGTGATCTATCACATTACCTTGATGACAAGCTTGGTGAATTTGAAAACTTCCAAGCATGGAAGTATATGATCTCTCTAAATAATATGAATTAGACACCTACATATGTAGAGAGGTTCCAGTTCCAGAGGGAGATGAGGCTAAAATCCTTACACAAGAAGATCTTGGTCAAGGTCAAGAAGATCATTGTTGATTCAATCACGGATCACCTTATACCATAAGTGTATTCCCTATAGACACTGAAAGAGATGTTTGACTCCTTGACCAATCTATTTGAAGGGAAGAACATAAATCAGAAAATGACTTTGAGAAAACAGTTGTAGAATGTGAAGATCCAGAATGCAGAGACCATGTAGTCATACTTTACGAGGGTCTCTCAAATCAAAGAACAACATGTAGCAGTAGAATAAGAAGTGGAAAATGCAGAAGTGTTGATAGCCACCTTGAATGGCCTCCCGGGATCATGGCATTCAGTCATGAGAGGAATGTGTGCCAGAAGCAATTGATTACTTTCAGCAGACTCTAGGAAGAAGAAGAAGCTCGACTCATAATAAGAGAAGAGAAGACGGGAGCAACTAAAGATCAAGGTCTCACCATCCAAATAAGATACCTCAAGCGATGAGGAATATGAAGAACTCAACTCTTGAATAACCTCTTATCCATCTTATCATTTGGATAAGAAATGATGCTATTATGAAGATGATAAAGCTGAAGGCTTAAGAAGGAGTCTATCCACGAAACAAATAAAGATAAGTACTCAATTGTCATTTCATGATATTATTTTGTTAAGAATTTGTTTATATTCAGTTGATGTATTATGCATGGTAGAATGTTTGCATTAATTACAGTATACTACTAATATGCATGTGATGGGTAAGTAGCTCATGGTGCTATAAAACTATCCATTGCTGCTTATCTAGAATGAAACCTCTTTGCTGACATATTGGATTAGTGCACAATCTCAATGTCGTCTTAGTAGAGATGGAAGGCATCTAGAAAGTTTTTGTGAGATATGGATGAATGTTGTATTGGCTAAAATAGTTGCATAATCATATATCTTGATGCAAAATAATTTTTCATTATGAATATTCCTTATGAAATGTTTCTAACCAAACAACTAATGCATTTGACTTGTAGGAAAGATCACGTACAATCACCTACAAGAAAAGAAGGATGAGACTTGTTCCGAAGAACAAGTGACGACAGATAAAGAATAATATGATGAATGCAGTGACATCATTGATGCATAATCTTCCAGCTATGAAGAAGTAGCCAAGAAGAAAGGGAAGACCAGTTCAAGAAGAATGATGTCTAGGATGTAGTATCAATACATGAAGGGAAGTTTGTAGTTCCATCATGCAGTAGATGGAAACATTGTGGGATACAAGGAAAGATTCGTAGCATGAGGCTTCTCACAAAAAGAGTGCATAGAGTACGAAAGACAGAGGGAGTATGATTCTCCACTTCAGAGGGAGTGACTGCAGAAGATCTCGAGGTTCGACATGGTACGAAAGGATGGAAAAATTACTAGTGACTCTAGGCTTTACTGAGAGTAAAGAGGATTCCAACCTTTTCCTCAAGGTTGAAGGTGTAAGGCGATTGATGCTCCTATTATATTTCGATGACTTGTTCCTAATAGAAGTTTCAAGAAGGATACTTGCTGCTGAGTTCAAGATGAAGGACTTGGATATGATGCATGACTTTCTAGGCACGAAGGTGTGGAAGAATCTCCCTAGGACAAGGGAAGTTTGCAGTAGAGATCTTGAAGAGGTTTAGGATGATGGACTGCAAGGCCATGACCACACCTCTGGCATCAAACCTGAAGCTACTGAGTGTTGCTTCATCAGAGTTGGTTGATGCCATGATGTATCGACAGATGATTGGGTCCTTGATGTACCTAACGAATACGAGACCAGATATTTGCTTTGTTGTGAACACCTTGAGCCAGTTTCTGATAGATTTGAGACATGTTCACTTGATTGCTGCTAAGCATATTCTGAGGTACCTGAGGGGTATAGTTGATTATGGGCTCAAGTATGAGGCGAATCAGAAGATTAGCCTAGAGGGTTATGTTGATTCAGATTGGGCAGGCAGTGCCATTGATAGGAAGAGCACTTCTTGGTGTTGCTTCAGTATGGGATCTAGTGTGATCTCTTGGTTTAGAAGGAACCAATACTGTGTGGCACTGAGTATAGTTGAAGCAGAGTATGTTGAAGCTTGTTCAGCTAGTTGTGAGGCAATCTGGCTGAGGAAGCTACTATCTAATTTATTTGATCTCCAATTGGATGCTACTTGTATATATTGCGACAACCAGAGTTGTGTGAAGTTATCGAAGAACCTGGTGCTCCATGACAATTAAAATCATATCGAGATCAAATATCACTATATTAGGGATATGGTGCAGAGAGGAGCAGTAAAGCTCTAGTATGTTGCGATGGAAGAACAGATAGCTGATGTGTTGATGAAGCCATTAGCCAGAGTAAAGTTTGAGTACCTCAGGGAGAAGCTTGGTGTTCTCCAGATCGAGGTTCCTTCCAAGCGGAAGTGATGAGTCTGTGAGCCATTCTAACATGGTGAGAGGATTGGTTCCTTCCGTGGTAAGATGTAAGGGCTAAGCCATTCTATCATCATGAGAGTATTGGTTCCTTCCATGTCAGATGTGAGTGCTAAGCCATTCTGATGTGACTGTAGGATTGGTTCCTACATGATCAGATATAAGTGTTGAATGCCATTCTTTGAATGGAGGCACCTGATCAGTTACTAGGAATACTCAGTCTAGGCTTGAGGGCCATTCTGATGTGATTGAGGGATGTGTTCCCACATGATCAGATATAAGTGCAAGGCCATTTTGATGTTATTAAGGGATTTGTTCCCACTTGATCAGATATAAGGGATGATGCTATTATCTGGGAGAATGGAGGCAACTGGTCAGTTACCAGGAATCCTCAACCTGGGGTTGAGATCCCTTCTAGCATGGTTGCAGGATATGTTCCCGCATGGATAGATGTTAGTCCAGAGCCTTTCTAGCATGGCTAGAAGATGTGTTCCCACATGGCTAGATGTAAGTGTAGAGCCCTTCTAGTATGGTTGCAGGATGTGTTCCCGCATGGATAGATGTAAGTGCAGATCCCTTCTAGCATGGTTACAAGATGTTTTCCCGCATGGCTAGATGTAAGTGCATATCCCTTCTAGCATGGTTACAGGATGTGTTCTCGCATGGTTAGATATAAGTGCTAAGCCTTTCTAATAGCGTTGTGGGATGTGTTCCTGCATGGTCAGATGTGAGTGTTGGGCCTTTCTAATAGGGTTGTGGGATGTGTTTTTGCATGGTTAGATGTGAGTGTTGGGTGTGCCTTTCTAACATGGTGTTGGATTTGTTCCTCTCATGGTGAGTTGTAAGTGCTGGATGGTTCATTCTGACTTAGGGTTAAATATAAGCACTGAAGAAGACCTACATGGAGGTTAGGCCTACAACCAGCATGAAAAAGGGTTGGCTTTGTAGAACTTCCTGTGATGATAAAAATGAAGAGATAGCGCCATTTGATTCAGATAGTAGAAGCAGTAATGATGATGATGATTCAGTGTTGATCCAGACTTGTTGATGATCCAGTATTGACGATCTATATTAGTGATGATCCAAACTTGATGATGATCCAATGATGCTCCAGATCAAGTGATGACCTAGACTTGATGAATATGATTTGACAATGAAGATGACTTGATAATTAATATGACTTGAAGATGAATATGAATTGAATATGAAGATGACTTGATGATGATCCAAATGATACAGAGAAGAAGACTTGTGCTGATAAATTGTGTCGAGAAAATACCTTCCTAGTTAAGAGGGAGTGTTGATGTAATTGTAACTTCAGAATGTATTCACTTGTATATTTTATGTATTGTACCCCGATGTTTATTCTAGGAAGAATCTGTAATGTAATTGAGTCGTGTCATATCCCAATGTTCCTATCGAGAGATTCAATAATGTAAACAAGTTATGTAAATTCATTGTGGGTAACCCTCTTATTGATCAAGGTTTAAAGTCCCTGCACTTGTGGGGCCCTAGGGTTATTAGACTATCCTAGAGAAGTTGACCCTAGGTGAGTTATTGTAAGTTGGGGCAATAGTCCCCACCATTGTGTTAAGGTTAACCCTCCTTGTTGATCAGAGGGGAAAAGTCCCCATAAGTTGTGGGGCACTAGGGTTATTAGACTCTCCAAGAGATGTCAGCCCTAGTAATTAATTGTTAAGTGGGGCTGACATGTTGAAGTGTGTTGTTCAGGAATAAACATCATTGTAACCTAGGGTTTGGGGTTACCAACTTACACTAACCTTCCAGACAATCAACTTTAATAGAGTACAGAAAGGAAATAGGAAGAGATACTTGACTTGCCCGATTACCGACGGTTGATCCAAGATTGATCTTCTTTCACTCTGCTTCTCTCCAAAGCTTCCAGGGATGCACCTCCTTCACTTGCAAAGAGAAAATTCTCTAAGTACAATATTATACATGTATATATGAGAGGTTAGACAAACAATATATATAGTGCATAATCGAATATATTCATCAACCATGATACATGAAAGAGACTCAACACAATGTTGGAAAGATGAATTCTCTTTATTAACAACTAGCGAATCAGATAAGAGTACAACCTAGCTTTTGAGACAAGGACTCCTCTGTAACCAAAGGACTCTGAGTTTTGCTACTCCAAGACTTCTGAAGATATACTTCCAGCATAAATTTACTCTCCAAACTTGATTGATTAATTCCCTCCCCAAGGCCTCTATTTATACTTTGGGAAATAGAGTGGTTTCGAAGGTAGAGGAGGTTGAAACAGTTAGGATAGTTAATGATTAGGACCCAACTAATATCCATTAATTGTGATTTATATTTTTTAATGTCGAATCAAGATGTACGCAACTATTGATATAGGCAACCTACATATGACACACGAGTTGCTTAAAGGAAACCCACGTACGTTGATGTATGCGGGTTGCAATGGAGATATTCAAGTACAGTAAGCAAGTTGTCAATGGAAATAGTCACGTACGTACGCGAGTTGCAATGAGGATAGTCACGTATGCAACTCAACACTTAGAAAAATAATATGGCAAGCTGGTTTAAGGGTAAATGCATCTCAAGTCATGCCCATCTATAGTGTTTTGGCAAACTTCAATCCTAAGATGTCCTTTTGTGTACCAACATAAGGAATGTCGACACTCAAACAGAGAAGTTCCATTTGGGTTGATAACAAAATGGACATCAAGTGAATGAAAGAATATAAATAGAGAGTGAGGGGTGATTCCATGAAGATGGGTAACACTTTTTGGATAAATATGGCAATGAAAACCTGATTTTTTACTCATGTGCTAGATAGAAGCCCTCAAAACGCATATATGCCATGTGAATTTTGACTTGCAGTAAAAAAACAAATTGTAGAATATTATGTTGGCTTCATCATGATATTTTTTTACAAATATTCCGATGTCATTTAATGTGTGAGTTTTTGCATTTAATGAACTGTGTGACCTTAAAAATTTGAAGAAGCTAATAAGTGGCTCGTGTCCACGTAGAGTAATTCAATCTTGCATTAATAATTTAAAAAAAATAAATATATGAGCATGATCTACATAAAATGCAATGTGATGTGCATATTTTTTTGTTAATTTTTTTCGCATTATACAATTATTTATTATTTTTCGAAAGTGACCACATTCGATTTCAGTATCGTTTTAAACACATATTTGTCGACGTAAAGGAATTTTTTCTATTTTTTAAAAAATTGAAAAACCAAAGATACCCTTTTGAAGAGGACACGTCGATATGTGATGTGTGCATTTTTACAAATTTTTTGGCTGTGTATTTTTAACTCTGCAGATTTTTCTTTGAGCTGCTTCGAAGTTGCAGTGTGGTTTTTTAAGTATAAGTTTTAGAAGTAATTAAAAAATAAATATCATATGAATGCCAAAATGCGTGTATGATACCTCAATGGATAGAAGATTCGTTGGTGAATCTAATGGTATCAGCTCCGCTTGAATGTGGGCTAAGTCTATTTTTTTAAGCCCTCGACCGAGGTATAAACCTCAACCGAGGTATTTAAATACCTCAGTCGAGGTATTAACAAGAGCTCGATCGAGGGTTTGTAAATCCCTCGACCGAGGGTTTAACAAACCCTCAGTTGAGGTCCTGTTAGTACCTCGACCGAGATATTATCTCGGTCGAGGTCCTGTTAGTACCTCAACCGAGATATTAGCTCGGTCGAGGTCCTAATCATGTAATATTCTATTTAAAGAGAGCATCCTTGAGACAAAAGCGTAGATGGTCGTTACATTTTTTGAGAGTTGATGTTTGAAATGAAAAGAAGGGTCATTTATCTTTATTTGTAGAAATGGGTCTTGGAGTCTTAGGATTCATAAATATGATTGATCAAATCTATGACTCCTATGACTCCTCGACCAATATCTACAGATCTACACATAAAATTTAGAGGAAGCAAAAGTAGTAGTGTTTTTACATGTTTCTTCTTCAAGGTATGGGTGAATCCGCGGACCTGGGTAACTCCAGTCTCCGAGACGTCGCGTTAGTGGCTTTCTATGCATGTCGTAGTTGTTTCGCAAGCTCCATGTCAATGTCAATGTCAATGTCAATGACAATGATTATTGTTACTTTGTCATTCACATTGACATGGAGCCTACGAAACAACTACGGCGTGCATAGAAAACCACTAACGCGACAGCTCGGAGACTGGAGTTACATAAATCTCAATTATAATGAATATATTTTGCAGTATTTGGTAATTTAGTGATGTGTCCCTACTTGTAACCAAATCCATATATTTTTAGGAATAAATGTGCCACATACAATCAATGAGGGTGCATTTCCTCTTGGTTCTTTATTTTCTTGGGGTTAAAGGCACTCTTGCTTTAGTAGCCTCCATTTTCTTGGATTTTGTGCACTTAAGTTAGCTTGTATGGATGTTAATTTTGACATCTTTAGCTTAAGAGAAAGATAACTCATTATGTTGTCATTAATGCAACACCAAGTTGGTGTAACATTATATAAACCATGAATTTTTAATTGCTTCGAATTTGAAATTTAAATAGTAATATTTCGAAATTGAAATGAACTTAAACCCTCCAAACATGATGGAAGTAATATATCATTCCTACTATTGTATCACATATTAGTTGATCTCTAAATAAAATAATAAAAAAATAAAAATAAAAATGTCAAATATTACAAGTTAATTAATATAGTAGGGTTACATATGGAAATGGATTGCCACTCATTATTAATTAGTTAATATTGTATTGTTATATTATTTTTATATAAAGGAATCCATTATGATTTATCAATAATGAATTTTTTAATGTTATATTAATCTTTAAATAAAATAAAATAAAAATGTTAAATATTACAATATTATTTTTATATAAAGAAATGCATTGTGATTTATCAATAATTAATTTTTTAAAGTTACATTACCACAACTACATAATGTTATCTAGTAATTCAAATATATTAAGACTAAATACTTATATTAATCACTTTGATATATTTGCAAAGCGAAGACTAGAAAGCATGATTTCAGTTGTAAATCAATGTTAATAGTAATTGTAGGGTATAGTTTATTAAAATGATTAAAGTTTCTATTATATTTAAAATTGAATATTTTGAAATTATCAAAATCCATTTATATATATTTATTTAAATTTACAAAATTTTATATTATTTTAAAATAATTATTTTTTACATTTACATTAATCATTCATGAAGCTTTC
>LPNX011157904.1:4787-42176 GCA_001517045.1 Pseudotsuga menziesii
CAATATTCAGAATTTTGTTCAGCAGTCATCCCAGCGGATAGATTTATCAGTTTTGGATGGCTTTGGCTGCCTATGTTCAGCTCTTGGATGGCAGGATCTAGCTCCCTTTTGGCAGGCTTGAAAGGGATGTCATTGTGGTCAAACAGTTCTTCCAATGGTACTAGACCTCGGGGTATGTAGTTGCTGGGCCATTGGACTATATTCTGCTCAGTCACTTTATCTTTTAACTTGAGCTGTTTGGATTCCTCCACGTTAAGGTTTTCCTGGTCTATGTGTGTCAGAGAAATCACCTACTAATTGAAGGAATTTACTAAGCTCCCCATCATCTTCAAACACCCTCCAAAATTTTACATTGTCTGGCAGAGAGGGTTTGTACTTGACCTGAACATCATAGCTGAGTCTAGGGGGTAAAGGGGGAACAAATATACTTGTAGAGATGGCTAGGGAATCAGATAGGTGATTCAAATCCCTAGGAATATATGACAGTTCAAAAAACATAAAGGAGTCTCTGAGTTTCCATACCTCGTCCCTGTAGGCCTTCAATCTGATATTTTNATCAGCTAGGTGATTCAAATCCCTAGGAATATATGACAGTTCAAAAAACATAAAGGAGTCTCTGAGTTTCCATACCTCATCCCTGTAGGCCTTCAATCTGATATTTTTCGTTTGAAAAGTGTTGTTGACCTGCTGTATGATGAGGTCTGCGTCCCCAAAAATCTTCACGCACATGATCCCCATCTCTTTGGCCACTTTAACTCTCAGCAGCAAGGCTTCATATTCTGCTACGTTGTTCGTGGTCTTGAAATCAAGCTTATAAGATAAGTGAATGTTCTCGTTAGCTGGGGAGATCAAGACTATACCTGTGCCTATTGAGTTCTGAGTGCTTGCCCCATCAAAATACATGGTCCAGATCGCTGTTGTGATTTCTTCTGGCCGTGGACGGGTGGGCTCAATGAGCTGAACCGACGTCTGCTGATTATCATCAATTTGCAANTGTTGAGTTCTGAGTGCTTGCCCCATAAAAATACATGGTCCAGATCGCTGTTGTGATTTCTTCTGGCCGTGGACGGGTGGGCTCAATGAGCTGAACCGACGTCTGCTGATTATCATCAATTTGCAAAATACAGGATTCGAAATCGATGCCCACGGCATACATTGGTTGATTCATTGAGCGGCTCTCTTTGCTTATGATGTATGCTAGCTGGTTTTCTCAGTATAGTTGCTTAGTTTCCCCTCTAAACATGGGAATGGTAGCATATGTGAGATCCATCTGGAGGGTGCCACCTAATCTTTTGCTCCACGACTGGGACAACAAGAGGCCGAATTTTGGGGGAATATCGGCCACTACGATGTCCATCATTACGGTTTTCGAAGGCAGTTGGGTTAAGGTTACAGCAAGATATTTGATGAGGCCCAAGCATTTTACCTTCCTGGAGTCAAAAGAGAATAAATCGTGGTAGGGCTTGGTAATGCTGAGGCCGATCTCATCCATCACAACTTTTGGCATTAGGTTATGAGAGGCTCCTGAATCCAGCAGACAGTTATGGAGGATTTTATCATGGATGTTTAAGGATATATAGAATGGCGGGCAGGAGTCCTTTAGGTCTTCAATCACGGGGCCCAGGGTTACAACAGGCTTGTCATCTTGCAGGTTCACGAAGTCAGTGTCAATGTACACCTTGGGCTGAAGGGAATTTAGAATGGAGGTTTTAAATGCATCATTTTTCATCAACTCGATTAGAGGGAACGAGATTTTCAATTTTTGAATTTCAGATTCAAGGTTGAAAGAATAATGCACCTTATCTGGAAATCTTACCTCCTGAGCTGTAGGTTTGAGTTGGACTTGATCAGGTGTGGCTGAAGGTGTTGGTTTATGCAATGCTTTGGATGGGGCAGCTACTTTCTTTTGTAAAACCACAACCTTTCTAGCAGGTGCAACAGACTGCTTGATAGGTACAACATTTTTCTTGTGGGGAGCAACCAACCTAGACCTCAGTTGGTAACCTTCTTGACTCAGCCTGATAGACAGCCTCTTTAGCGATCTGCTCATCAATCAGGGCTTCTTCATATTCTGCTTGGGTCAGAAAAGAATAGTCCACCTCATCCTCCATGCAGTGGATATTGTCTTCAACTTCTCCTTCGTCTTTAATGAATTCTGCATGTTCTTCTAATACAGTGTTTTGAAATGGAGCTCTTATCCTCCGGTCTTCCCCTTGATTTCTCTCCCTTCTGAGAATCTGAATAGGGGGGTTTCCTCTTCTATAAGGAACAAAATTTGGGTTTCGAGGAGAAAAGTCACTTGGCCCCTTACCCCTCATCGGCATATGTCCTTGGTCCTTCAGTTTTGACATTTCAGCAGTCAGGTTATCCAAGAGTTTGGTCATTTTTTCAATCTTGTTCTTTGATGCAGAAGACCCACCATAGTTTGCTGGCTGCTTTCTCCTGTCTACCTTCCCTTTTACCTTCTAAGATGCCAGAATGTTTGACTCTACCTCTAGGGCAGCATCCTGCATGAGTGAGAAGGAGGCAGACCTCCTTTCTCTGAGAAGTATGCAGAAGTCAGAGTCAAAGGCATTTGCATGAGTTATCATAGCTTAGGCACCAATGGGCTTAACCTCAGTGGGGATCTTGCTGTACATGTTGTTGAATCTTTTGGTAAAATTGGAGAGAGACTCACCATTTTCTCTTCTCAGGTTGTTGAATTCTATGATATAGTAGAGGTGGTTTCTCCTTTCTCCCCAATGTTTTAGGAAAATGTCATCTAGGGCCTCTATGCCTGCCACTGACCCAGCAGGCAGTTCCTTAAACCACTTTCTAGCCTGGCCATCTAGGCTTTGCACAAAAACTCTGGTCCATACATCTTCTTGTTCTATATTTATATTTTCAGCATAACTATAAAAAGCCTCTAGATGTTCTTCAGCAGTGAAATCCCCTTCCCCTGGAAAGTTAGGAATATACTTGAGGCAATCCCCGGTAGGCATGGCTGCGAGAGGATTTGGCAAAAGAAGGGGTGCATACCTAGCTACTAGGATCCTTTCCATCTTGGTCATTTGAGGGGCAACCATATTGGAAATGGGTATGGACAGGGTTGTGGAAGGCAGCACTGATGAAAATATTTGCCAAGAAGGCGGTGGTATACTTATCCCAGTGGAGTCACCAAAGATTGGATCTTCACAAGCAGCAGTGCTTGAAGATGCCCAAGCCCTAGATTTTTCTGATATAAAAAATTTCTGGGAATTAAGAGTTTCAGTAGAGGAAATAATAGCAGAAAGATTTCTTGAAATACCTGATGTAGCGTTCTTTGCAACACTGCTGGTCTGTCTTAGGAAAGCCCTAACTTTCCTCAAGATTTCTTCTGGATCTGAAACGGGTGTTGCTGGTGGCCCCTTTGGGTTTGCTCTGGTACTTGGTCTTCTTGAAGCCACCTTTTATCAATGGAGTTGCGAGATAGATGATTACAACCGTAATAATGTCCAAGCCTTGTCTATCATCAAAGCATGGATCTATGTTGTCTCTCAGGGAAGTTGAGCTTCAATCTCCTCTCCCTGGCAACGGCGCCACTTTGATATCACTCTACGAAACTCCTCTAGGTTGTAGCTCGAGGATGCCTGGTAACTTAAACTGTTTTTAGGGTTTTTCTGAATTGGATCAAGTCGGATAACCTATATAACCTCTCACTCTCAAGACATGCATGAGGCTCACTCAATCACAAGGCTTTTAGTTACAACTTGTTCAGTAGTTTGATAAAAAGGTGCAGGGATGGTGAACTCATCTGGCTGGCAGACTTACACACATAACACATGCATATAAATGGCTAAATCCTGCTGAGGATGGTGTTTATAAATCAAATATCACTAAATAACCAATAGGATGACAACTTTCGGCCCTTTAATAAATCTGAAAATTACCTAAATGCACATTCAGGCAATAAACACAGTGAAGAAAGAGATGGCTGAACAAATCACAACAAAAGAGCTTATACTTAGAATAAACCAGATGAGACGCTTGATAATGGAACAGTGTCATAAATCCCCAGAGTCGAACCCTTTATTAATCAAATAATCATGGGCTTTATAGCCTTTTACAAAATTTACAGATCCTGAAAATCCGATCTGTTTACACAAAAAATAATTGAAAGGGATAGTTTTTCCTCTAGTTTCAAACCCTTGCTAACTATTTGTTTATACGCTGTGAAGATCTAGTTCACTGAACGATCTTTTAATGGCTGAAGTGGTCGCTGATCATTCCCACTGCTGGTTCACTGTGAATTTGCCGTCAAGAGTCAGTGTATCAGCGTTTAACTGAAGTGCCTAGTCTTGTTCAATCCGCCCGTAAATTTTCCACTTTGCTGCTGTAGTCGTCGATTGGAGGCTTTTTCTTTTAGCTGATCAGCACTCCAAATCTCATTATTTCTGCCGTTTCGGTGCTCTAAGTCTCAGCGCTACCGTTGTTTCGGCGCTCCAAGTCCCAGGTGTCACAACGGCTTCTTTATCGGTGATCGAAAGCTATTCCTTTAGCTTATCGGCGCTCCGAATCTCAAAACTGGCGTTCTCTATCATTCACTCGTCAGTGATCGGGAGCGGTAATAACTAATGTATCAGAGCCTTTTATCTGAACGTTGCTGCTACCTAGTCTTCAGTTCCTTCGATCGTCGAAATTTTCGTCTGATCGCGGAAGCCATAGTCTATAAATCTTCCTCCGTTTCAGCGCTGTAATGGACTATCCCACCGATGCTTTTAAAGTTTTTAAGTCCCGTATTGATTTCGTCGGCGCTCAAAACCTCTCACCATCGGAGCCTTTAATCATTATTTTCTCCGCAGTTGCGACGCCTTTGGGAACTAGCTCGCCGATCTGTAGCCTTTAAAACCTTCGATTGTTGTTAGAAAATGCTCCGATGGCAGTGAAAATTTTAGCAATACGCTTGATTGCCGAAGGGGTCTTCCACCTGTTATTTATCTTCCATCTTTCGATGGCTAATGAGATGTTCTGATCCTTGCCCAAGCCACTGAAGTCACAACGTTGTGAAATTTGCATAAAAAATAGAGGTCTTCAAAACTGTTAGTGATCTTCATATCCTTCATTGCATCATTTAAATTCTTCATACTATCAAAAATAAATTTATTTTATTTTGGGAAATAATATCTGGCTCCTACTTGGGGATGGGAACCTCCTTGTGAGGTTCCAAGAACCCCAGACCAAAATGCCTTTCCCTAAAAGCAACTAAGTAACTTAACACTATTCTTTATTGTTCCATTGGGCATGGAGTCTTATTCTGAAAGAAAAACAACCTACTATCTACTAATTTACAATCATAAGGCCTCAGAGCCTCAAATAAAATAGAGTTTTAGGAACCGCCCATTTGTTGGGGCATCGAATACCTCTTCACCTTCCAGATTTTGCAATTTGAAGGTGTTATTCTTATATACCTGGTCTATAACAAAAGGGCCAATCCATAAAGAGTCAAATTTTCGATGTTTCCCTTTGTCTTGTCTGACAGCATCCCACTTGAGGACCCAACCTCCGATCTAGAAGTACAAGTCAAACTTCTGAGATGCTTAAAAATACTGAAAGTACAAGTCTCGTAATAGTGCCAGTGAATGTGTTTTGCGATTGCTCTTGGTTTATTTTAAAGATTTTTAATGGTGTTGTTTATTATGGTTTGTCAAAGGTATCAAAGACCAACCAGGAAAGTGTTCGAAGTTATTTCGTTCTAGACATGTCGCCCCGTTTAGTATCCCAGGCTGGTGTCCGGTGGATTGACCAGCTAGCCGGGACTCTAAGACAACGGGGAGTTCTAGCGCCCTTACTGAGAATTGACTTTAAATGCTTTCTACAAGGTCGGTGCGTTGGTTATGGGGTAAAATTTTATTATGTTGTTATTTGCGAGATTAACAAGTTCGTTCACAGTTCTGAGTACGAGTCCAACTATGAAAGTCGGCAGAGCATACTAGGTGAGGGATAGAAACTGAGTAAATTAATTAAAAGGGAATGTGAGTTGCAAATTTTATTAGAAGAATTAATTAAACCCTCCGACAGAGAGCGCTCTTGACTTTGTCTTATGACAAAAGTTCAAGAGTCTTAGCTATTTTATATGCGTAAATGCAAGGATGATGCAAACATACTAATATGCTCTTCGATAGAGAGTGCTTTTAACTTGGACTCCGGTAAGTTCAAGAGACTTATAATTAAGTTAATAAATTACAAAAGCAAAAGTACATGGAATAAAAAAGAAAGCAAACAAACCCTCCGATAGAGAGCACTCTTGATCCACCTCACGGTGAGATTCAAGAGATTTTAGTTTTTTTTACTTTTTTGCAAAATTATATCAAATGAAAGCAAAAAACTAAGTTAAAACTAAGTAAAAGAAACACGAAACTTTTCTTTTCTAGCTTTTATGAAAGCAAAACTTTTTAGAAATAAAACTGTCTTTCCCTATTCTATTCTAAGCATTTACTCTACAAGCACGCAAACATGAAAATGGACGATACAACCTTCCCCCAAATGGGGGAAGAGGGGTGTGGGAGCCTTTATCCCACTTGCTTTTTATTAACTTTTTACAATGCTTTTTTTTTATGTTTTTGTCTCTTCTTGAATGAGCAAGGTGTAAAAGGGAGAGAGAGAAGAGGGAGGTGTTTTTGTCTTTTTTCGCTCTTTGCTTGGTTATAGCCTTTGGGCTCTTCTTGACTTTCCTAAAAATAAGAGCTTTTAACACTGAGTTGTTATATGTTAGTCAAAAATAAAATAAAACAAGTCTACAAATTAACTCTAAAAGAAAGTAAACTTCTATAGTGAAAACAGAGGAAAGAAAAAAAAGGAGCTGCGAAACAGAAGAGGAAAAGGGAAAAAAGAGGGCTGCCCAAAAGGGTAAAAGAAGGCTGCAAACTAAGTAAAAGAGGGCTGCAAAAAGGGTAAAAGAGGGCTGCAAACTAAATTAAGAAAGGATAAAAGAGGGTAGCGAAAAGAGAAGAGGATGAGCAAGCCACACGAGGCGGGAAAGGGAAAGCCAAAGGATGGATAAATGGAGCTTAGGGCTTCTTGAAGTAACTAGTAACCAAAATAACTTTATCCTGTGGATGGAACACAAGAGAGAGATAGTTACTCCCAGCTTTCTTTTTGTAGCAAAAGATGACGAACCCTGTAGGTCCTGCAATCACAAAGTGTTAAACTCAAAATGGTTGTTTTGAAGCATTGGATAGAAGCAGCCGAGCTCGCACCCTTCTACAATCTGTGAAGCCTAATAACACACAAAGGCTCAATACAAGAAGTGACATAAAAAATTATATGCTAGTATGCTAGGAAAATCAAATCAAGATCAACGTTTCGTATTACTGACTACTCATGTCCATCTAGATATTAATCTACTTTGCATAAACAACCAAATTGAAACAACAAATGACTATTCTACTGTGCCAACAATGGCCTTCTTGAGCTAGCAAAATAATTAATCACATACAAGTATTAAAATAGAGGAGTTAGAGACAATATCACCTCAACCATGAGGAATTCACGACAATCAAAAGCCCATAGACCTCCAAAGTCGAATATCTTTATTAACAATTCCAAAGCAAATGCTTGATACAATTTTCTCAGAGTAACTCTAACACAAAAGTTCCATCCAAATAGAGCTCAAAGAGCCTCTATTTATACAAAAAACCAAGCCCCAGGGGATTTTAATGAACCAGAGCTCAAGCTTAGTTAAGTGAGCTTGAACTAAGTTGAAGTGAATGCTGAACTGAGCTGAAGTGAACGCTGAATTGAGGCTGAAATGACAACATACCCAATCAGATTGGCACCAAAATATATCGGCTTCATTCACCCATGCGTGAGCTCCAAGGTGGGTGAGGAAGTGGGTATGAGTTATAATGAATACGACTTGTGCTAATGGGAGCCAAGCCCGTGAGGTGGCCACGAAACAAGGAAAACGCCCCACCCTTCTACAATCAGCGCGAGCTCCAAATAACGATTGACGTCACCAATATATCAGCACGAGCTCCAATCTAATGATTGATGTCACTACTTGAAACTATTCGCAGCCAATCGTAAGCTCTCATGCATGGTTTATGGTTTAAGCTTCATGTGAAGGGGGGTCCACTAGTCAAGCTAGCACAACCATGCTCACGAGCTAGCGTGAGTGCTTTTATTTCACATCACCTCTTAATAAAATAAAACGTAACCATATCTTCAGGTGAACTCTTCTTGATTTAAATCGTGACTACATAACATGCCATACATTAATAATATGGTTTAATGTTCATATTTTATTGGTTTAAGTGGATGGCCCCCCACTCACCATTTCATGCTAGCATGGGATCCACTTACTCATGTCACCCTCTTTTCATATTAATCCAACTCCAATCTTAAACCAAAGTATTAAGTGCCATTTTACTTAAAAGGAACGCATTACTCGTAGTGACATCATGCCAAGTCACTTTCCACTTAAAAAGTAATGACCTTTGACTTTGGTGCATTATGTCCACTTTTAGCATTAAAATGTTATTTTGGTGCTCAATTAGCCGAATACTGCCTTACGGGGTGCTTTGGCTGACAGAGTGATGGCGAAAGTGGCCCCGGGGTAAAGATGTTGCTCCGGGCTTAAAAATGAACCCAACCATGCCAAAAACGGACTCTGGATCACACTTTTATTATATTTTGAAATTTTCTATTTAAACCATTAAAAAATGGCTTAAAAAACGGAAAACATTATTTTTCTTGGAATCCAACGAAACTCTAGGGGGACCTAATACATGTTCATACAACTCAATCGGAATGCCTAACATGACAAAAATACTTGACATGAAGGCTCTAATAACCTCCTAAGGCCGAAACATCAAGACAACTACCCCAGCTTTGGAGGAGCGAGTGAAAAACTCAGAAATTATTGGTCGTTTGTTCAATAGCCAATAATAACCAAGGGAAAAAACACTCTGGTTTAGTCGGCTTGATGCCCAAGTTCGAGAAGCCGAGCCTTTTATAAAAATTTAAATGCTAGGACATTTTTTACATTTTCCCCAAGGGGGTATGAACATGTATTTATAAAAAAAATTCAAACAAACTCCCAGAAAAAAGGCTGGCGGACCTCTGAATTCTGATCACGAACAAGTGTACTTGTTCAATGCTCTGGCGGGTCACTGAAAAATCCACCAAGTGCAAAATTAGTGGATAATAGGAGGAAACCTATTTTTGGGTATTGCATGCTGTAAATCTCTAGTCCGACAGATGGCATCTGCTAGGGTGGTGGGCCTATAGGACTTGACCCATCCTCGTAAGGGTTCAGTGAGGGCCTCTGTAAACAACGTGATCAACCTACTCTTTGATATATCTGTCACCATGACTGCTATCCTCTAAAACTCTGAAATAAATGTATCTGCACTACCTGTCTGCTTGAGCTGGGCCAGCTCTCTAAAGTGTACCTCAGGGTCTTTTTGATCAAACCGCTCAATAAGCCTCTGTATAAAATCTGGGTACTATGTGATGGTATTGTGACCCAATGTTACTAACCCGTGGTACCACCACTCATATACTTCTCCATCCAAATGCAAAGTAGCCAATTTAATGGCATCTATCTCAATCATGGGGTTGAGTTGGAAGGAGATAGCATTAGAGCCATCCTGTGAGTCCAGCGACACAAGCACATTCGCTAGTCAGATTGTGGACAAGCCGTGTGATGAGTTGGAGTTGTTACACTCTTCATCACCTACAACAAGAGTCCAGATAGTTATGACAGGAGAAATACATGAGGTGCAAGGAAATGAGCACAACACTCGAGACAATGAACAGTCACACATGGAGGTAGAGCTTCCAGACGATAGTCATTGAAATAAGATTGAACATGTTAAAGAAAGCATTATAAGGATGAAAGAGAGGACCAAGATTCTCCGAGACACCATAGTACAACGAGATGTTGAGCTTACAATTTTTCGAGTTGTATGTACTGAGTCAGCGGTCAGGTTTTCTAGTATTGAAGAGCAGTTGGATTACTTAATGGGGAATCAGAAGAAACATACTAGTGCATTTAAAAGCAGTCCTCTTCATGAGTACATAGACAAGGCTTGCAGTAGCTTGAGTCCACATTCGCATAATGGCAGATGGTTTTTACAGGTTGGCCAGGATCGAGAAAATGGGCAGCTGTATATGAGCATTCCAGTTGAAATCAGAAGGGCATAATGTCAGCTTGGTAGGATTATTCCTTGTGATGGTGCTTATGGACAAGGTCTTTTTTGGGGGTTGGATGAGATTAAGGGTTGGTTTCCTATTGAGTGGGCGATTCTTGGGAAGACATTGCTAGCCAGGGGTATAGTCCCACACGAGCCTTGGGATATTTGGGATGAAAGACACACAAGTTTGCATTGGGATCTAGGTGGGAGACCTTATGAGGGATGGATACAATGTTTACTAATGGGGTTACTTGGGAGTCTACGGGATGCTCCTTGTGTCGATACTACACAGGGTAGCAGTGGATGCATTTTGACCTTTGCAATTCTCAAATTTATTTGGGACCCTGGGATTACAGTGACTAACAGTTTAGTGATTGCTATAGGATGCTTTCAAGAGGTCTCTGGTGATGGTACCGTGCAGTGTAGTGCTTTGAATAGAAGGTGCTACAGATCTCCTAGGATAATTTGGGACCCTGGGATCATACCCGGACTCAGTTGGTTCAGTTTGACTGATTGTGGAGTTGTGTGGCATTGCTTGAGGACAAGCAATCTTTGGCGAGGGAGGACTGTAATGTTTATTTTTGATAAATAGGGAATTGACTGAGGGCCTTTAATACCGGGAGCATATTAGGACAATTCTTCAGTCATCAGTGTAGTAAAGAGGGCCATCAGAGTTATTATCATAAAGCATGCGGAGCATGTAGACCTTATTTCTTCAGTCTTAAAAGTCAACGAAAAATTAGAATTGCATACATGCAAAAGTAAAGCGCAAACCCTAAAAGTGACATGGAAACCCTAAAAGTACATGCTAAGCTATTTAAGAAGGGTTATTGGACCAAAGAAGATATCCATTGTTATTGTTGATTGATGTTGGAGTTTTGAGCAGCAACACAATGTGTAGCCACGACAATTGGGGCTAGAGACGGTGTCTTCAGCTAGCGAGGGTTCGACAATGACATATCTGCCCTAGTCTCTTATTGGGATAGATCATCCAGGTTTATCCATTACATCCATCATATACTACAATATTAAGAGGTCCAATACATTCCAAAGGGTTATTAATAGATCCACGTTTTGTAGCCAGAAGTAGCACGGAAAACACAAAAAGATTCGCTGGGACCAAAGAACCCTGTCTTTCCTTCGCATGTCAGCTTCCTCTTTCTCAGCAGGCCTATCCTACGGTATGCAGTGATTATCAACCATCAGTTTGCTCACCTAGAGCAGTTATCAGCCAAATAGATTAGTTTGGGACGTGAGCAACAGAACTGCCAATCAATTCGCTAGGGCACTTAGAGGAAGCCAAACCTCCGCATGTGCCAGTCCATATCTTCGGCATCAGCAGACGGACAAGCTTAGAAAGTCTCAGCCCGAACGAACCTCTCCTCCTACAAGAATTTCACCTTCAGACTGGAGGGTGTTTACGGTACTGCGAGGCGGTAACACCGGAGGAAAAGAGCATTATTAGACCACCCATCCAGATCCTTATGCATGCAACGATCTCTGGAGTCATTATCAGCCGGAATATCAGTGGTAAGTGTTCATTTCTCTTTGCAAAACCCTAACCCTAATTTAGCGATATTTTAGGGCATTTTTGCATAGAAAGTTTGCATGCACAGTTATTTTACAAATTTGTATGAGATTGAGTGTGCGAGTCAGCACTATCATAGAACATTAGAGAATATCAACATTTGGGATATTATAGTGGTATTAGAGCATGATCCTTGCCAGCTGTGGGCACAGAGAAATTGAATAAAAGTGCATGTTGATGCATGCTTGTACATGTAAATGCATGTCAGTGATGTTGGTGAAGTGTATGTCAGAAAAAAGGTTTTTCTTTGTTAGCTTGTGAGAACATGAAGACAATGAGAAGGATCTTGACTGGAAATTTGCAGAGGTTAGCAACACTACAACGCTTGCGTCGATATTGGGAATATCTAGCCTTGGGTGATGAGGTATGTGCAGCATTGTGCTTTCAAGATTATTACACCCTCAAGTTCGGGAACCAGCCCAAGGATTGGGATGAGGATCTCGTTAAAGGCATAGTAGGGGAGTGAAGAAAGATGAGCATGTAGTATAGGTTGTTGGTGAGCTTCATTTGGAGTTGACAGTACATGATGAGGATGTGCATGAGGAGATAGCATTAGAGCCATCCTGTGAGTCTAGCGACACAAGCACATTTGCTAGTCAGATTGTGGACAAGCCGTGTGATGAGTTGGAGTTGGTACACTCTTCATCACCTACAACAAGAGTCCAGACAGTTATGACAGGCGAAATACATGAGGCGCAAGGAAATGAGCACAACACTCGAGACAATGAGCAGTCACACATGGAGGTAGAGCTTCCAGATGATAGTCACCGAAAGAAGATTGAACATGTTAAAGAAAGCATTCTAGGGATGAAAGAGAGGACCAAGATTCTTTGAGACACCATAGTACAACAAGATGTTGAGCTTACAGTTCTTCGAGTTGTATGTACTGAGTCAGCGGTCAGGATTTCTAGTGTTGAAGAGTAGTTGGATTACTTGATGGGGCAGCAGAAGAAACATACTAGTGCATTTCAAAGCAGTCCTCTTCAAGAGTACATAGACTTGAGTCCACATTTGCATAATGGCAGATGGTTTTTACAGGTTGGCTAGGATCGAGAAATTGGGCAATAGTATATGAGCATTCCAATTGAAATCAGAAGGGCAGAATGTTAGCTTGGTAGGATTATTCCTTGTGATGGTTGTTGTCCGCCGAATGCACACGAGCAGCAGAAATCTTCTGAAAGCTGTCTCCTCACTTATGAAAGTGGGAGAGGTGTGGCCTTGGGGGCAAGCACAGAGCCAGGTACTGTTACCTACTCCTAGCTCCTCCGTTTAGGCTAACTTCTAACGAAGCCAAGGGGGGTAGTCCCTAACAAAGAATTTTTATGGCTCAATGTTTTTTAAGTGTTTTTGGTGTATGGTGATGCAGATGGGTGTTGTTTAGGAGTTTATTATGGTGAAAAGATCACAGATCTAAAATTTAAATAGGACAAAGGTATACTTGCAATAATTTAAGGACAACACAATTGATTGATTTAAGCAAAGGCATCCATAATGAAATAAAATATGCACTTCAGATATATAAATGAAATGAGTCACAAGACCAGTGCCTTATCCGATGGGTAACGGAGTCAAGATTGTAGTGCTTGGGATGCAAAGATACAAGTGTTCAATGTGTTTGTGAGATCATTTTGCAAGTGTTCTTTTTAAATTTTATAAATTTTTAGTGATCTTGATTATCGAGGCAAAAAAAGACAAGGTATGAGTCAAACTGGAAAAGTATACCTTCAGTGGCTCCCCTTGGTTACCTGATGGACCGTCCAATATTATAGGCTAGGTGTCCGAAGGATTTAACCAGCAAGCTAGAACTCTATGACAACGATGATTTTCGGCGCCACCAGTAGGAATTTCCCCACTACTTGAGTATCTGTCGAAACAATGTCGGTTCGTCGGTTTATGGGTGTGAAGATTTTATTATGGTTATCACTTGTAAGATTAACAAATTCTGATCACCGTTCTGAGTACGAATCCAACTTTTTTAAGGTCGGCAGAGCATACTAAGTGATGAAAAGCCACGAAGTAAATTTTATGTGAAATGTGTGTTGAAAATATTTTATTAATTATGAGCACACAGATGAACCTCTCTGACAGAGAGTGCTTTTGACTTTGTCTTATGACAGAAGTTCAAGAGACTTTGGCTAATCTATATGGCTAATGCAAGGAAAATACAATGTAACTATGCTCTCCGATAGAGAGTTCTCTTGACTTGGGTTATGGCAAGTTCAAGAGACTTTGGTTTCTTTTTAAAAGACAAACAGATTGTAAATGCGGAAACCAAGTGATAGCTCAAAAACATCAATAAACAATGACTTGAAAGAAACTATTTTAGCAAAAATAAACTGAACTAGCAACTAGTGTTCTAAGCATAAAATGAAACTACTCTAAGCATGCTAATAACCAAACAAAATGACTACCCAAGGCTCTTCCCCAAATGGGGGAAGGAAAACACAAAGTGTGGGAGGCCTTATCCCACTTAGCCTTTTTATTAATCAAGTACAATATTGAGGATTTTCAACTTTTTGGGAACAGAAAGTAAGCAAACTTGGAACAAGAAGTCTTATGACTTCTTTTACAAAAAGGAGAGTGAGAAGCTTTATATCTCCTTGTTTAACACCATCTTCATTGGGTTTTGGATCTTCCTTATGGTTTCTTGATGTGTTTCTCTTCTTCTTTGGGTAATCTCCAAGTGTTTTAGGTTCAAGTCTCTATTTGCTTCACCTTTGCACTTTATTCTCCTCTCAATACCTACAACAAACAAAACTTCAAACAATTCATGCACCCATTAGTCATTAACAAAATAAATCAAACTTGAAACTAATCTAAGATTAAGATCTACAAACTTAAATCTAAGATGCAAAAAATTTACATGTAAAGTGGGAAAGAAGAAGAGGGTAAAATGGAGTGAAAAGGGAGCACAAGAGGGTTGAAATGAATGAGGAAAAGAAGAAAAAAGGGGGAGCGAACAACAGTAAAGAATGCTGCAAAACTGTGAAGGAAGAAGCTAAAAATAATGACGAAAGATGGCAGCCAACAAAATGGATAGTTGGCTGCAACAAAAGTGAAAAATAGGGCAGCGAAAGAGAGGGAGAAGGCTAGGAGAAGAGGATGGACGAGAGAAAGAAGTTGATGAGAACAAGGTCTTGAAGATGGGGAAGAAAACACAAAGAAGACAGTAACCAAGTAACCAGAAAGAGCTTTTAGAATTTTGTTGGAGAAGGCAAGAAAGATCTAGAACCACTTGCAACCTTGCAAACAAAATATATTAATAATGGAACATTTTTATGGTGAAGGTATTAGATGCTGAGAGCTCCTACTAGATGCAATCCCTGAAGACACAAACACTCAATGCAAATTGATTAAAAGCCTAGGTACTAGATTGTTAGTCTTCAATAAACATAATAATCAAATTACAATACAAGGGTAGGGTGAAAGATATATTACTTCACATAGGATGAAGACACAATGCCAAAATCTCATCAAATGACCTCCAAAGTCTCAATATTTTATTAACAAAAAGAAGCTTACAAATTCCACGAGAGTTTCTATGCCAAACTCTCCATGAAGAATAGAGTTCCAAGAGCCTCTACTTATACAAAAACCAAGCCCCAGGGGGGACTTTATGAACTGAAGAGAGAGTCCAGAGTTCACTGAGTTGAACCGGAGATGAACTGGGCTTGAACTGATAAGAAACTGCCAACACACCCAATCAAACCCCACCGAAAACAAATCAGCTTCCTTCACGATGCGTGAGCTTTCTTCCACGTGAGATTGGTGAAGTGAAGAGGTGGGTGAGGTCACCATACTCCTTGCGCGATTGTACGACTCCTTAGAAATGGTTGACGTCACCATAACTCATGATTTGCGAGTTCTCGAATAAATGGACCAAGCTTTAGCATAAATTAAATTTTACAACCTTTAGAGGGGTCCACCATCCATACACATTAGCGCAACCTTTAGCAACCTTTAGCGTGAGTCTCTCATGATGTTGACGTCACCACCTTATGCCACATTCGCCAGCCATGAATGAAGTGTGATATATATATAAAATAAAACCAATGTTTTTTTTTAACATGATTTTAATGTACGGAAGGGGGTTCACCCTCATCCCAATGCATTGGTGCTAGCGTGAGGCTTTATCTCCTCACGTCAACTTCTCCTTCCATTTGCCTTGCACTTTGAATTGGATAACATGATAGGCCATGGTTTATTTAATATTTAAAAAGTGTGGAAGGGTCTACCTCATACCAATCACATGCATCACCTTCGAGCCTTTATATTCACGTCACCATCCTCATGCCTTAAATCGATCTCACCCTTTTTATATCCAAATATTGGTTTTCACTTCATGGAGAGGGTCGTAACTCAATGGGGGACCCATGCCAAGTCATTTCCACAATTAAAAAATCAATTTTGACTTTGGTTTTGACTTTTTTAAATTTGGATTTTAGTGCATTTTATCTAAATTTAACATTTAAATGATACTTTGACGCTCTGTTAGCCAGATGATGCTTCGGCTGGCCAAAACATAGTGAAAGTGGCCCTTGGGGTAAAGATGCTGCTCTGGGCTTGAAAATGAGCCCAACCATGCTGAAAACAGACTCCGGATCACATAGTTTTTACATTTTGAATTTTTCCAATTAAACCATTAAAAATGGCTTAAAAAACGGGAAATTTATTTTTCTCGGAATCAAATGAAACTTTAGGGGGACCTATTACATGTTCATACGACTCAATCGGAATGCCTAGCATGTTGAAAAACACAGACACGAAGGCTCTAATAACCTCTTAAGGCCGAAACACCCAGACAACTACCCCAGCTTTGGAGGTGTGAGTGAAAAACTCAGAAATTATTAGTCGTTTGTTCAACAACCAATAATAACCAAGGGAAAAAACACTCTGGGCTAGTCGGCTTGATTCTTAAGTCCGGGAAGCCGAGCCTTTTATAAAAAATTAAATGCTAGGGCATTTTTTACAATTTCCCTAAGGGGGTATGAACATGTATTTACAAACAAATTCAAACAGACTCCCAGAAAAAGGCTGGTGGACTTTTGAACTCTGATCATGAACAAGTGTACTTGTTCAATACTCTGGCGGCTCACCGAAAAATCCACTCAGTGAAAAATTAGTGGATAACAATGGTGCTTATGGACAAGGTCCTTTTTGGGGGTTGGATGAGATTAAGGGTTGGTTTCCTATTGAGTGGGCGAATCTTGGGAAGACATTCCTAGCCAGGGGTATAGTCCCACAAGAGCCTTGGGATATTTGGGATGAAAGATGCACAAGTTTGCATTGGTATCCAAGTGGGAGACCTTATGAGGGATGGATACAATGTTTACTAATGGGGTTGCTTGGGAGTCTACGGGATGCTCCTTGTGTCGATACTACATAGGGTAGCAGTGGATGCATTTTGACCTCTGCAATTCTCATATTTATTTGGGACCCTGGGATTACAGTGATTGGAAGTTTAGTGATTGCTATAGGATGCTTTCAGGAGGTCTTTGGTGATAGTACCGTGCAGTGCAGTGCTTTGAATAGAAGGTGCTACAGATCTCCTAGGATAATTTGGGACCTTGGGATCATACCTGGACTTAGTTGGTTCAGTTTGATTGATTGTGGAGTTGCGTGACATTGCTTGAAGACAAGCAATCTTTGGCGAGGGAGGACTATAATGTTCCGTTTTTGATAAATAGGGAATTGACCAAGGGCCTTTAATACCGAAAGCATATTAGGACAATTCTTTAGTCATCAGTGTAGTAAAGAGGGCCATCAGAGTTATTATCATAAAGCATGCGGAGCATGCAGGCCTTATTTCTTCAGTCTTAAAAGTCAACGAGAAATTAGAATTGCATGCATGCAAAAGTAAAGCGCAAACCCTAAAAGTGACATGCAAACCCTAAAAGTACATGCTAAGCAATTTAAGAAGGGTTACCAGATCAAAGAAGATATCTATTGTTATTGTTGATTGATTTTGGATTTTCGAGCAGCAGCACAGCATGCAGCCGCGATAGTTGGGGTTGGAGACGGTGTCTTCTGCTAGCGAGGGTTCGGCTATGAGATATCAGCCCTAGTCTCTTATTGGGATAGATCATCCATGTTTATCCATTGCATCCATCTTATACTACAGTATTTGGAGATCCAACACATTCCGAAGGGTTATTAGCAGATCCACGTTTTGCAGCTAGAAGTAGCAGAGAAAACACACAAGGATTCGTTGGGACCACAAAACCCAATCTTTCATCTGGATGTCAGCTTCCTCTTTCTCAGCAGGCCTATCCTACGGTATGCAGTGATTATTAGCCATCGGGTTGCTCACCTGGAGCAGCTATCAGCCAAACAGATCAGTTGGGGGAGTGAGCAGTAGAACTGCGAATCAATTTGCTAGGGCACTTAGAGGCAGCCAAACCTCTGCCTGTGCCAGTCCATCTCTCTGGCATGAGTAGACGGACAAGCTCAGAAAATCTCAGCCCGACAGACCTCTCCTCCTACAAAAACGTCAGCTTCAGTATGGAGGGTGTTTACGGTACTGCAGGGCTGTAACATTGGAGGAAAAGAGCATTATTAGACCACCCATCCAGATCCTTATGCATGCAACGATCTCTGGAGTCATTGGCAGCCGAAATATCAGTGATAAGTGTTAATTTCTCTCTGCAAAACCCTAACCCTAATTCAACTATATTTTAGGGCATTTTTGCATGGCAAGTTTGCATGCACAATTATTTTACAAAGTTGTATGAGATTGAGTGTGCGAGTCAGCATTATCATAGAACATTAGAGAATATCAATATTTGGGATATTACAGAATCATATAGGTTAGCGGGTGGGTCCTCAATGCCTAAGATGAAAAGGACATATTATAGCCTACCTCTCGTCTCTTGCCTCACTCTAATTGTCAAGCTAATTTTGGCAAGCTCACTGGAGAATTCCTGTGAACCGTTTCTTTCCCTTCACTCCTATTGGTAGCTTTTTCTTGGTCTCCTTTGTCAGCGACTGGCTCCCTCTAGTTCGTCCTCTCGGGTAGGGAATGAGCTTCCTTGATTGAGATAGTCATTGCACCCATAGCTCTTTTCTATCATTTAATAGGTTTCTTGTTGTTCTCAGATCCTATAGACTGTAGCTACATGGTGAGTACATTAGCGACTCCATCCCCTCCCCTCTTGTTGAAATATTGTAACTTCGAAGAATATTCTATATGTATTTCTTTGTGGTCCTCAATGGTCCCATCGGGAGAACCACTTGTATTACTTTGTACCCCGATGCTCCTAATCAGAAGAACTAATAAGAGTCATGAGACAGTCCCCTCTAATTGTAAATGTGGGTCATTAGCACCCCAGTGTGGTTACTTGAGCCTACATGTGTAACTCGAGCCTACATGACAGATGAGTTAACTTAAGTGAACGGATGAATATAAATAGAGGTGTAGTGCTCCTCATTTATGACACACACTCTCACTTGTGTAGCACATTAGTGGAGAAGAGAAGTAGCTGGAGAAGGAGGAGGATCATGCTTTGATCTCCTTGCTGGTTTTATCTTTTATATTTTTGGGGCATCTATATTGATGAAGCTTTTGCTGGGTTTTTTCCTTTAGGGTTTTCCCAGGATAAATCTTTGTGTTCCTTTTGTATGGTTGTGCTTGTCTATCTTTCAGTGATCCTGTTTATATGCTTTTGTTATGAAAAATGAAATGAAATACTGATGTCTTAGCTAAGCATATGAAAATTTAACACCTCTCTCCTTAACTACATCTACACTAGCATTTCCACCATTTGCCTCATTCATTTGTAAGCTATTCGGTAGTGTCTTATTTTCCTACATTTGCTTACTTGCTCCCTTTTTCTAGGAGGTGTTGTCCATGTCCTACATGTGCTTGAGCAAAACAACTAACATTTTGTGTTGCAGATACATGGATAGGTTTGGCATTGACATTACGATCCTTCACGTGCATCATTGGGCTTTCGCAACATCAACTGCGTTGCTTGGTTAAGTAAAGGTACTCATTCTCAAATCTCGTATATTTTATTGTTCGATGACATGCATAGTAGAGTTACGTGTTATTATTGCATTGCATCATGGATTGAGATCAAATCTCTTTTTCATGGTCTAGTAACTTGTGTATGCTTGTTCGAGTGAAGAAAAACTCTATAGTATACTTTTGGTAGCTCTCATCTTTAACTATCTCGGTCCAACACCTACAACAATACCTTTTCATGTCATTTCATTTTTTGTCTGCCTCTTTTCATTTGCAAAGTTTCGGTTAAACAACACCGATGAGGGAACTCCATAACTTAACCATTGTTAGCTTTTCGTTTCTTTTCTCAATTTTGTGGCTAATTCTCCTAGTAACTAGGACGCAATTGAGTTACCCTGATAAATCTAGAGCCTTAGGTCACTTAATCTACTAAAGACAACCTTATCAAACAAAATCCATTCCATCTGTTTTTCTTTGTCCCTTTCTCTATCTTATGTTTTCTTGTTGTTATCGGATCTTGTAGACTGCAGTTACATGGTCAATACATCAACATATCCATCCCCTACCATTTCTCCTTCACTAGAACTCCACTAGCATTGCCACTTTTTGATTTGTTCATTTGTAAGCTTTTCATCACTGCCTTCTTGGCATATTCTTTTTTTCCATCCTTGCATTTGCTTACTTGGTCCCTTTTTGTAAGAGGTGGTGTCCTTGTCCGACATGGGCTTGAGCAAAATACTAACATTTTGTGTTGCAGATACATGCATTGGTTTTGCGTTGGGATTCAAATCATTTACGTGCATCATTGGGATTTCGCATGGTCAACTGCGTTGCTTGGATAAGGAAAGGTACTTGTTGTCACATCTCATATATTATATTGTTTGATCACATGTATAGTTGTCTTAGATGTTATTATTGCATTGCATCATGGATAGAGATCAAGTCTTTTTCATGGTCTAGTAACATGTGTATGCTTGCTCAAGCGAAGGAGAGCTCTATAGTAAACTTTTGGTAGCTCTTATCTTCGATTGTCTCGGTCCAACACATACAACAACACTTTTCAATGTGATTTCTTTTCTGTCCACTTCTTTGCATCTCCAAAGTTTAGGTTATAAACACACATGAGGCCCCTATTGTGTTACCATAGGAGGCTATTTTGTTACCCTAATAAATCTAGAGTCCTAGGTCACTTAATGCATTGAAAAACAAGCTTAGCTTACAAAACCCATTCCATTTATGTTTTGTTTCCTACCTATATCTTTCTTAAGTTTTCTTGGTTGTATCCTAATAACATCGTCTTCTCATTGAAGATCATTTTCTCTTAATTCATATAGGTTAGCTACATCTTTGGGCTTGTCGTTAGTGACTGCATCGGTCTAGGTCGTTGTCTTGTTAGGGCCCGAATCGAGATGGCTTATTTTAAGATCGAATTAGTCATATCTCTACTTCTCCCTTTTTTTACTAAAAGATGCCTATCTCCGTTGTCGCATCTCATATAGGGTTAGTCTGTCAACAACACGCCTACCTCTCGTCTCTTGCCTCACTCTAATTGTCAAGCTAATTTTGGTGACCTCACTGGAGAATTCTTGTGAACCCTTTCTTTCCCTTCACTCCTATTGGTAGCTTTTCCTTGGTCTCCTTTGTCAGCGACTGGCTCCCTCTAGGTCGTTGTCTCGAGTAGGGAATGAGATTCCTTGATTGTGCTAGTCATTGCATCCATAACTCTTTTCTATTAGTTATTACATTTCTCGTTGTTGTCGGATCCTGTAGATTGCAACTACATGGTCAGTACATCAACGAATCCATCCCCCCCCTCTCTCCTTCAATACATCTACACTAGCATTGCCACCTTTTTCCTCATTCATTTGTAACCTATTCGGTAGTGCTTATTTGCCTAGATAGGTTTGGCATTGAGCTTACGATCCTTCATGTGCATCATTGGGCTTCCGCACCTTCAACTGCGTTGTTGGGATATGTGAAGGTACTCATTCTCAAATCTCGTATATTTTATTGTTCGATCACATTCATAGTAGAATTACGTGTTATTATTGCATTGCATCATGAATTGAGATCAAGTCTCTTTTTCACGGTCTAGTAACTTGTGTATGCTTGTTTGAGCGAAGAAAAAGTCTATAGTATACTTTTGGTAGCTCTCATCTTCAACTGTCTCGGTCCAACACCTACAATAATACCTTTCGATGTGATTTCATTTCTTGTTTGTCTCTTTTCATCTGCAAAGTTTAGGTTAAACAACACCCACAAGGGAACTCTATAACTTAACCATTGTTAGCTTTCCATTTCTTTCTTCAATTTTGTGGCTAATTCTTCTAGTAACTAGGACACAATTGAGTTACCCTAATAAATCTAGAGCCTTAGGTCACTTAATCTACTGAAGACAACCTTAGCTAACAAATTCTATTCCATTTGTTTTTCTTTGTCCTTTTCTCTATCTTAAGCTTTCTTGGTTGTATCCTAAAATCGAGTTGTGATCAACGACCCTCTTATCTTCACTCTTATAAGACAACTGCGTGTTTGAGCTCATCATTGACGACTGCATCGGTATAGGTCATTGTCTTTGGCATAGTTACATATATTGCCCATATCGCGAGTCATTCCCCTTGGCGATATATCGCCACTAAAAAATTATGACATTTAGGACATTTTGAATATATCGCGATATATTGAATGTGTCACGATATATTGGGAATATATTGCGATATTTTGGAAAATATCGCCCTGCTAAAAAAAATTGCGTGGAATTTGGGAAATAAATCCATGGGTTAAGTTTTTTGCAGTGTTATTAAAACCAAAGATATTAAATTCTTAAAGTAATAAATGGTAATATTAAATTCTTAAAGTAAAAGTGGCATTCTCCTTAACTTTCATTTTCTGTCCTTTTACTTAAATTTTTAACATTACCATTAATTGTTTCAGGATGTTTGAGTGTGGTTCCAACCTCATCGGACTTCATATGCAAAAATTAGAATTTTAGATCCCATTCAGAATTCAACAGACTTAATATTTTTTAGGATTTCAAGATTGCAACCATTCCACTGGATTTTATCAAGTATGAGGGTATGGATTGGCATTTAATCAAGCACATCAACCCCTCTATTAACCTTGATGTTGGTAGCATTGACTGTTGAAATCTTTTATCATAACCTTAATAAAAATGTACCCTTCACTTATTAAGCATGGGAAGTTTCATCAAAATTGTAGAGTGTTGATTAATGTCATTAGAGGATCAACTTTGAGTTTCAAGGTAGAGGCAAGGGCTAGAGCCTAGAGGAGCAGGGCATAGGGTGCTATTGATGAATATGATCCCAATATAGGCAATAATTTTTATGATATGCAATTATGGGAGGAGATAACTCACATTGGTTTCCACCTCAGCCTCGTTACCTTCCACCATAGCTTGAGTAATTGGAGCTTCCAATTTGATGCCTAACTCATCCAAAGCACCTATAAGACCCCCTACTGCTTCTGGAGGAAGAGTGGTGCCCCTTGGCTATAAAATGGGTAGAGGGGATTGATGATTCCTACTATTTATCATTGTACTATGTAGTATCTAGATGCCTCGAGAGTCATGATGATTCATCTCTTGAGAGACATTTATTTTGATCATTTGATGTGATTTTCTATCATTCCACCAGGAACATATTTCAGTATTTTCAGTTTATAGTCGATATTTGATCATGATCCACCATTTGACATCTTATGCATCTTATATATTGGTTGTATTTTCATATTTATGTAACAATGTGTTTATTTGTTGTTGTTGTTGCTTTAGATGTTAAAAAAATTAAAAAAATGGTTATTTTTGTATTTTTTGATGCTTTACGACATTTGCCGATATTTTTCGATATTTTCATTGTTGTTGCTGATGAATTACATTCCGGACCCTCAGCGATATATTCGTTGACACGATATATGTAACTATGGTCTTTGGTAAGGCTCGACTCGAGATGGCTTCTTTTAAGATCGAATTAGTCATTGCTTTCCTTCTCCCTTTTATTTTCTAAAATATACCTATCTCTGTTATTGCATCTCGTGAACTATAGATATGGGGTTGATCCATAAACAACATGACTGCCTCTCGTCTCTTGCCTCTCTCTAATTGTCAAGCTAGTTTTGGTGACCTCAGTAGGGAGATCTCGCGAACCCTTTCTTCTACTCCATTCTATTGACATTTTTTCTTCAGTACCCTTTGTCAGTGACTGGATCCCTCTAGATCGTCCTCTTGGGTAGTAAATGAGACGAGATTACTTATTCCTCGATCGAGCTAGTCATTGCAGCATACCTTTTTTTAATCCTTTCATACATCTCTCGTTGTTGTCGGATCTTGTAAACTGCAGTTACATGGTCAATACATCAACGACATGATCCCCTACCCTCTCTCCTTCACTAGATCTACACTAGCATTGCCAAGTTTCGCCTTATTCAGTTGTAAGATTTTTAGTAGTTTTTTCTTCGCCTCTTTCCTTTTCCAATCCTCACATTTACTTAGTTGGTTCTTTTTTGTAGGAGGTCTCCTACCCATCCCACATGGGCTTTGGCAAAACAAGTAAGATTTGTGTTTTAAGTACATGAATTGGGTTGGAATTGGGATTACGATCCTTCACATGCTTCAATGGGCTTCCACACCATCAACTACGTTGCTTGGGTAAGTAAAGGTACTCATCCACGAATCTCGTATATTTTATTGTTTGATCACATGCATAGTAGACTTAGGTGTTATTATTTTATTGCATAATGGATCAGGATCAAGTATTTTTTTCATGTTTTAGTAACATGTGCAGGCTTTCTTGAGTGAGAAATAACCATATAGGATACTTTTGGTAGCTCTCTAGGTTGTTGCCATGGGTAGGGCCTGATTCAAGATGGCTTCCTTGAAGATCGAATTAGCATTGCTCTTATTCTACTTTTACTTTTCTAAAATATACCTATCTTCGTTATCGCATCTTGTGAACTCTAGATATTGGGTCGATCCCTTAATTACATGCGTACCTCTTGTCTCTTGCCTCACTATTTGCAAACTAATTTTAGCGACCCCATTGGGTAGTTCCGGTGAACCCTTTCATCCACTTTAATCCTATTGGTTGCTTTTCTTTGGTCCCCTTTGTTAGTGGCTGGCTTCCTTTTAAGTCATCCTCTTAGGTAGGGAATGAATCGAGATGACATATTCCTTGATAGAGCTAGTCATTGGACCCATACCTTTTTTCTTTTCTTTATTACATTTCTCGTTGTTGTCGGATATTGTTGACCGCAACTACATGGTCAATACATAAACGACTCCATCCCCTACCATCTCTCCTTCACTAGATCTACACTAGCATTGCCACATTTTGATTTATTCATTTGTAAGTTTTTCAGTGGTGCCTTGTTGGCCTCTTCCCTTTTTCCATCCCTGCATTTGCTTACTTGGTCCCTTTTTGTAAGAGGTGTCTTCCCCATCCCACTTGGGCTTGAGAAAAATACTAACATTTTGTCTTGCAGATACATGGATTGGTTTGGCATTGGGATTGCGATCCTTTATGTGCATCATTGGGATTTTGCATGATCAACTTCGTTGCTTGGATGAGTAAAGGTACTTGTTGTCACATCTCATATATTTTATTGTTTGATCACATGTATAGTTGACTTAGATGTTACTATTGCATTGCATCATGGATGGGGATCAAGTCTCTTTTTCATGGTCTAGTAACATATGTATGTTTTCTCGAGCAAAGAAAAAATCTATAGGATACTTTTGGTAGCTCTCATATTTGTTTGTCTCGGTCCGACACATGCAACAACACTTTTCGATGTGATTTCCGTCCTTGTCCAGTTCTTTTCATCTCCAAAGTTTAGGTTATAAACACACATGATAGATAAGATAAGATAATTTTATTAATGTCCACTAATGACCACAAATAGGTCAACGGGACTGTCGGTACAATAACATGTCATGCATGTGGGAGGATCAAACGATCTCCCTTAATGGAAATACAATATAAGCAATGAAAAGGAAGTAAAGAAGTACAAAATATGTTAAACTGTAACATGGGAGAGCTCTTGCTCCAGTTCCGCTTCTGTAACCCTGCACAAGGGCGACGGAGTGCAGGTGGACAAGATCCGGGAGCCATAGTGACTAAGGAGGGTCTGGTACTCCTAACATCCGAGGATGAACGAAGAGAACTGAGAGAAATGCAAAAGTGTCTGTTGTCTAGAATCAAATCTGGTGGGTGCGGAGCGCTCTCTAGAGTGATGTCTGCGGGGTCTGGAGGGTCCTGGGTGCCTCTCGACGGGAGGTCTGGTCCGGGGAATTCCATAATTTGACCATTGTTAGCTTGTATTTCTTTTGTCAATTTTTGGCTAATTCTACTTGTGACTAGGAGGCTATTTTGTTACTCTAATAAATCTAGAGTCCTAGGTCATTTAATGCACTGAAAAACAAGCTTAGCTAACAAAACCCATTCCATTTGTGTTTATTTTCCTACCTATATCTCTCTTAAGTTTTCTTGGTTGTATCCTAAAATAGAATTCTCATCAAAGATCATCTTCTCTTAATTTATATAGATCAACTACATCTTTGGGCTCACTGTGAATGACTGCATCGGTCTAGGTCGTTGTCCTGGGTAGGGCCCGACTCATGATGGCTTCTTTTATGATGGAATAAGTCATTGCAGTCCTCCCTATTTGTTCTAAAAAATACCTATCTACGTTGTCACATTTCTTAAACTACAGCTACAGGGTTAATCTCTCAACAACATGCCTACCTCTCGTCTCTTGCCTCAGTCTAAATGTTAAGCTAATTTTGGTGACCTCACTGGAGACTTCTCTTTCCCTTCACTTCTATTGCTAGCTTTTATTTTGTCTCCTTTGTTAGCGACTGGCTCCCTCCAGGCCGTCCTCTTGGGTAGAGAATGAGCTAGTCATTGCAACCATACATCTTTTCTTTCATTTAATACATTTCTCGTTGTTGTCGGACCTTGCAGACTACAACTACACAATCAGTGCATTAGCGACTCCATCGCCTCCCCTCTCTCCTTCATTAGATCTACACTAGCATTGCCACCTTTTGTCTCATTCATTTGTAAGCTATTTGGTAGTGTCTTCTTTTCCTCTTTCCTTTTTCCATCTCTACATGTTCTTACTTGCTACCTTTTTCTAGGAGGTGTCGTCCATGTCTGACATGTGCTTGAGCAAAACAACTAACATTTTGTGTTGCAGGTACATGGATAGGGTTTGCATTGAGATTACGATCCTTCATGTGCATCATTGTGCTTCCGGACCATCAACTACGTTGCTTGGATAAGTGAAGGTACTCATTCTCAAATCTCCTATGTTTTATTGTTCGATCACATGCATAGTAGTATTAAGCGATATTATTGCATTGCATCATGGGTTGAGATAAAATCTCTTTTTCACGGCCTAATAACTTGTGTATGCTTGTTCGAGTGAAGAAAAACCCTATAGTATACTTTTGGTAGCTCTCATCTTCAACTATCTTGGTCCAACACCTAGACCATACCTTTTCATGTGATTTCATTTCCTGTAGACCTCTTTTCATCTGCAAAGTTTAGGTTAAACAACACACACGAGGGAACTCTATAACTTAACCATTGTTAGCTTTTCATTTCTTTTCTCATTTTTGTGGCTAATTCTCCTAGTAACTAGGAGTCTAGGACGCATTTGAGTTACTCTAATAAGTCTAGAGCCTTAGGTCACTTAATCTACGGAAGACAACCTTAGCTAACAAAATTCCATCTGTTCACTCTTAATTGTGATCAACGATCCTCTTCTCTTCACTCTTACATGGCAACTAGGTCTTTTGGCTCATGATTGGTGACTTCATCAGTATAGATCGTTGTCTTGGGTAGGGCCTGACTCGAGATGACTTATTTTAAGATCGAATTAGTCATTGCCTTCCTTCTCCCTTTTATTTTCTAAAATAGACCTATCTCTGTTAATGCAACTCATAAACTATAGAATTGGGGTTGATCCCTAAACAACATGACCACCTCTCGTCTCTTTCCTCACTCTAATTGTCAAGCTAGTTTTGGTGACCTTAGTAGGGAGATTTCGCGAACCCTTTCTTCTACTTCACTTCTATTGGTATTTTTTCTTTGGCACCCTTTATTAGTACTGGCTCCCTCTAGGTCTTCCTCTTGGGTAGGAAATGAGACAAGATGACTTATTCCTCGATTGATCTAGTCATTGTTGTTGGACACAATGGCCACACCTAGAGGGGGGGGGGTGAATCAGCGTGTGAGCAATTTAAACCTTTTTCACTTCTATTAGTCAATCAAGCATTATGTTACCAATCACATTATCATATTCATCGGTTAAGTCATAAGTACAACAAACACATCAAAGAGACACAAGAATATATTATATTTGTAATGTGAGCTTTATTTATGGTAATGGAAGACTTCAATATCTCGATTACAATCAACACCAACTGATGAAAAGAGCACCAAATCTCATAAAAAAACCCAACTTGGCTTTCTTAGCTCCAACTAAGAAAGGGGGTAGGAGTTCAATCCTCAATTTTGCAAGGCTATGCTTTCCAACACTTCCATGATCAATCAATCATCTGCTGCATCCCTCTTTGCTTGTCAATTTGCTCGTCAACACTGCTGGTCAATATCTGCTCAATACTGTTGGTCAATCTCTGCTCATCACTGCTGGTCAATCTTTGCTCAATACTGTTGGTCAATCTCTGCTTATCACTGCTGGTCAATCTTTGTTCATTACTTTCATGTTTGTCATATCTATATAGTCATCCTCTAGGATAGTCATACATCAACATCATGGAGTGTTCATCATAGGGTATAGGAGTGCATCATCATAGCATGCACCATCATTATGGAGTGTTCATCATAGTGCATAGGAGAGCATGCATCATCATCATCATGTCAACAAGGATACCTCATCATCAAGAGTATATCTTCATCATATCATCGTGTACAAGTATGCATTGTGTATGTATCATCAACATAGTGTATGCCATCATTTCATCATCACAATTGAATGTAAATCACAACACTGTAGTGTATACATCACTGTACATGCACTATTGTATGCACTATTGTATACATCACTTTCGTAGCATTGGACAAAACAATATTAACAAAAACTTTTCCAACTATTTGCTACTTCAAAAACTTAGACATTAACCTTGACCTGTGCATTAGGGATTTCTTAAGCAGTGCATATATAGTGATCTTACCTCATACTTGAGCTGTGTATGTCCCAAAGAAATCAACCTCAGACTTGAAGATGACCTAAACCATTGCTTGAATTCAGGACCGTTCAAGCGCTAAGAAGAAGACAAATATGGACTGTTTTAGAGCAGTAGTAAGAAGAACAAGGAAATCAACCCCAAAAATATGTCAAGCTTTGGACTGTGTATCATCTGTCAGAGAACTCTAAACACATCCCAAAACTGGGCTGTGTACACTTGCAAAATTGAACTTCAAAGTCCAATTCGCATTGTGTATGATAGTCACTCTTTAGTCAAACTCGGGACTGTGGAAATGTCATGGTCACAACTCGGTATTGTTTTAGCAAAAGAGACCCTAAACAATTTTCATGCCTGAAAATCAAAGATGAACGCACGATCTTGCCCCCCCAAAAAATGTTTGACTGCTGCCCGAGTTGAAGCAGCTTGTTGTGACCACTAGTGAATGTGGGAGCAGCTTACTGCTGCCCTAGACCATATTCGTGGGCTGCTGTAGTAGCCCTCTGCTGTTATCTGTGACCTCCACTAAGGCTGTAACAACCCTAACCACCAAGGAGGGCAGCCTGCTGCAGCTGCTGATCACCACCAAGGGTCTCCAAAACTTTTGTTGGTGCAACCCCAAGACCAGTCCAAGATTGGACTGTCATCAACCAAAAAAAATATTGGATTGCTGCTCAATCTCCACCAAATTTACCTCAGTCAATAGTCCACAAATTTGCCTCAGTCAACGAATTTTCTTCACTTCATTGTTGATACTTTTGAGTGTGGATGGAATTGTTTTTATACTTTTTGTTGTTGTTCACATCCTTAACTTAGGGAAGACTTGTAGGTTTTTATTATTTTGTATTTTTGTCACAAAACCACTTTAAAAAGGTCAACCAATTATGTTTAATATTTTGTGTCTTTGTACAAAGTTTAAAGTCAACCTTATCATTTAAAAATGATTTTAGGGTTTGTTGTAAGGTTCACAAGCTCCACATCAAGCGTTTCATGCACATCAAGTGGATTCCATCTTATCATTTAAGGGTTACATCAAGCCACTATGGATTCCAAGGACATGCCATCATCAAGGTGCCATCATTCCATGAATAAGAGTATCATGGGATCCATATCATCAACGCTTCCTCCAAGGTTCAAGAGTGGGTTCCAAGAGGACCATCATCTTCATTGGTCATCAATCCATTGAGTGTCATGTCCCCAAAACCCAAAATGAACAAACAACATCTTCACCCCTCCTTCAAGGGTACAAGGACCATCAAACCACCATTTGTGGGGGTGCCAAATATTTCTCATGCCCTAGGGCCATCTCCAAGAATTCCAGGACTCCATCAAGCCATCAGTAACCATGCAATCCAAAAATGACCACAAAATGGGTCATTTGGCCCATTAGGTGTTCCAAAGGCTTCTTTAATATGCCAAGGGGCTTCATGGGCTTCTTCATTATACCAAGGGCATGTTCATGGGTTCCACAACATGTCAAAGACCATACAAGGTCATCATCATCATAATGGTAGCAAGAATCACATACAAGAGTTCCATGATCCCAACAAAAACATGAATGACCACAGAATGGGTCATTAATGTTTCTTCAACCCATCCAGTGATTCTCCGTCGTCCACAAAGGCTTCAACACAATCTCCAGGGTCTTCAACATCATCAAGAGGGTCTTTAGCATCATCAACAGGGTTGATCAGAGCAAGGAAGATTGTTGCCATATGGAAAGCCAAGTGTAAGGTCTCTCAAAGACCTTAGCACACCTTGAGTTCATGAGGCTGGAGGATGAACTTAAAGGAAGAAAGGATGACTACTCCAGGCATACAGACAGGTCCTAGGATTGTGCATATTTATAGGGGAGCAATGAATAGTAATCAATGATTTCATATATAGGTATGTGGTCACCCTTTGCCATTGATGCCAAAGGGGGAGAGATGAAGACAAAAGGGGAGCATGCTCATAGGGGGAGCATGAGTTGTTGTCATCAATGACAAAGGGGGAGATTGTTGATGAAATTTTCATTGATGCCAACATGGACTTGCAGTGGCCCCATAGATTTTTATTGATACCACCAAGTCCCACTTGCAGTGCCTTGGACCCCTTACAAAGTGGGTTTGAGCCTTGGACCCCTTATAGAGTGGGTTTTTTCCTTAAAGCACCTTGTACCTAGTTGACAAGGTTCTTGTACCCACAAGACCACCTTGTTGAAGATGCTGAAGACCCTGTTGATGGCGCTGAAGACCCTGGAGATGGTCCTAGAACCTTGATGGACAATGGAGAACCCCTAGATGGGTTGGAGAAGCATTAATGACCCATTCCGTGGTCATTCATGCTTTGATGATATCATTGTACCCTATGAGAAGACCCAGTTACCCCACAGATGATGTCATGATGGATCTTGACACTTGAGGGTTTCCTAGTGTGGTTGAGGTGTTTGAAGAAGCCTATGAAGCCTCTTGCTTGTTGAAGAAGCCCAGATGAAGTCCTTGGACCCACACTTAGTGGTTTGATGCCCTTGCAACCCTTATTGGAGTCATGGAGCTCTTATATGATGATGATGACCTTGTATGGTCCTTGACAGGCTATGGAACCCATGGTATGATGAAGAAGCCCATGGAACCCTTGATGAAGACCCTGATACCCTTGCAAAGGTCATGGAGCCCACTACTTGCACTTGACATGGTTAGATGGCATGATGATGTGGTCTTTGGTGACTTAATGAAGTCACGGAACCTTGTGAAGACCTTGATGCCCATTACTTGCACTTGATGTGGTTAAGGAACCCACACACATATTGGCTTGATGATGGTCCATTTAGTGGCAAGCTTGAAGCCCATGATGGAACCCTGCACATGGCATGCCATTAAAAGCCCTAGTGGCTTGTGCAACCCTATGAAGATGTGGAGGACATATTCCCATGAATTTTAAATGACGTGGTTGACTTTGAAGGATGTTTTAAAAGAAAAATAATAAAAATACATAAGTTTGACCATTGAGGTTGTAAGAAAAATAATAAAAATACACAAGGTTGACCATTGAAGTGGTAAGAAGTTTGGAATCCTTGGTCATACATATGGCTTACGTGGTGGACACCCTATTTTATGGCAAATAAAATACATGCAATTCTTTGGTAACGTTTTACCATTGAAGTGGTAAGAAATTTGAAGTCCTTGGTCATACACATGGCTTATGTGGTGGACACCCTATTATATATGGCAAAGAAAATACATGCAATTCTTTGGTAAGGTTTGACCATTGAAGTGGTAAGAAGTTTGTGTGACAATTCAAAGTCAAATTAAAAAAATTCAAATTACAATTTTTAATTAAAAAATAAAATTCTTAACACTCTTACCTTTGAAGACAAGTCGGCCAACATGAAACATGTCCACTTTAATGTGTATATAAACACATCCAAAAACAGTGAATGATGGATGTAGAGAAGTGAATTTGTGGAGATTGGTCTGAGGTTTTTTCGCAGCAGCAGAGGAGCAGTTCATTTTTACAAAGAAAGTTTTGGGCATCTTCACTAAAATTGGCATAACTTTCTCATACAGAATCAGAATTACAAAATTATTGGCTCGTTAGAAAGATTGTTACAAGGGCTATGTGATGACATGATATAGAGCTTCTTTTGGTTTTTCTACTATTTCATCTTATGATCTTCAAAAAGGTATGGTTCATGCTTTTGGGTTTCTCTTGTGATGGCACATGTCTCTCATGGATAGAGTTCATCTTTGATCTTAGTATGTGAGCCTCTATATTGGTATATATATTTGAAGTCATTATGGAGGCTAAAATGATGATGTTGCATACCTTTATGCTATGATATGATACACTTTATGATGATAATGCATGTAATGTTGATGTACTCTGATACAATATCATGTACATGCATACCATAGTGTGATGATGCTCTCCTATGCATTATGATGTATACTTGATGTTGATGATGCATAAACGGTACACACTGAGATGATGATGATGTATATTTGATGATAAGGATTCATACCCTACGACGATGATGCATACCTATGATGATGATGCATGACGATGCATGCCTTATGTTCAGTGAAGGCAGAGCAGAATTACTTGTTTAGTAATTGTGTATGATGACGTGTACAATGATGTGTACATGATCAGATCGACCAGCTTGACCAGCAAAAATAATGACCAACAGTGATGAGCAAAGTCGATGTGCAGAGATACTTGAGCAGCAGTGATGAGCAATGATGATGAGCAGCAGTGTTGAGCAGTAGTGATGAGCAGATTGACCAGAGATTGATGAGCAGTGTTGACCAATAGAGTGATGAGCAGAGATTGATGTGTAGAGCAGAGGTTGGTTGTGCAGCAGAGCCATATGATTACTTGCAAGAAGAATCTTGCACTTGAGGATTGGACTTCTCAAACCCTTCTTAGTTGGAGCTAAGAAAACCAGGCTGGGTCCTGTTATGAGAGTTCGTGCTCTTTTCATCACATGGTGCTGATTGTAATCGAGAAGATTGTTGTCTTCCATGTATAATAAATAAAGATCAAAATTCCATATATTCTTGTGTTCCTTTTGACTTGATGTTGTGCTTATGACTCATGATGAATTTGATTATGCAATTTATAACATAATGATTGATATACTCTGATTGACTAAAAGAAGGTAAAAAGTTTGAAATTGCTCACACACTGACTCACCCCCCCTCTCAGCATCATCAACATGGTCTTCAACATCGTCAACAAGGTGGTGGCTCCAAGATCCAACCTTGTGGGTACAGGGACCTTGTCAACTGGATACAAGATGCTTCAAAGCACAACTAATCTCTGTAAGGGCTCCAAGGCACTGGATGTGTGGGTACTGGGATCATCCATACTTGTGCACTGCAAGAGGGACTTGGTGGCATCAATAACTACCTGTGGGGTCACTGCAAGTCCATGTTGGCATCAATGACAATTTCAATCAACAATTGCAGCATACATTTTTTTATCCTTTCATACATTATTTGTCGTTGTTGTTGGATCCTATAGACTGCAGCTACATGGTCAATACATCAATGACTCCATCCCATACCCTCTCTATTTCACTAGATCTACACTAACATTGCCAAGTTTCGTCTATTCATTTGTAAGTTTTTAGTAGTTTTTTCTTCGGTTCTTTCCTTTTTGCATCCTTGCATTTACTTAGTTGGTCCCTTTCTATAGGTGTCCTCCCATCCCACACGAGCTTGAGCAAAACAACTAACATTTGTGTTGCAGGTACATGAATTGGTTTGGAATTGGGATTACGCTCCTTCCCATTCATCAATGGGCTTCGGCACAATCAACTGCGTTGCTTGGGTAAGTAAATGTACTCTTTCTCGAGGCTCGTATATTTTATTGTTTGATCACATGCATATTTTATTGCATCATGGATTAGGATCAAGTCTTTTTTATGGTCTAGTAACATGCGCAAGCTTGTTTGAGTGAGGAATGACTCTATAGGATAATTTTGATAGCTCTCATCTTCAATGGTTTCGGTCCAACATCTACAACAAAAGTGTTCCTTGTGATTTTTGTCCATGTCCACATCTTTAATCTCCAATGTTTAGGTTAATCAACACACGAAAAGTAAATCTATAACTTAGCCATTGCTAGCTTGCCTTTCTTTTCTAAGTTTGTGTCTAATTCTGCTTTTGGATAGGAGGTAATTGAAAAAACCTAATAAATATAGTACCCGAAAAAATCTTATGCCCTAGGTCATTCAATCTACTAAAAACAACCTTAGCTTCCAAAATCCATTTTATCTGTTTTTCTTCCTTCCTTTCTCTATTTTAAGTTTTCTCGATTGTATCCTAAAATCGAATCCTCATCAATGATCCTCTTATCTTGATTGTTATATGTCAACTACATATTTGAGCTCATTGTTAGTCAATGTTTTGCTTTAGGTTGCTGCCTTGGGTAGGGCCTGACCGATGATGGCTTTTTTTTAAGATCGAATTAGTCATTGCTCTCCTTCTCCTTTTACTTTTCTAAAATATACTTGTCGTCATTATCACTTCTTGCGAACTATAGATATGGGATTGATTCCTCAAAAACACGGCTACCTCTCATCTCTTGCCTCTCGCTATTTTCAAACTAATTTTGGTGACGGCATTGGGTAGTTCTTGTGAACCCTTTCATTCACTACACTCCTATTGGTAGCTTTTCTTTGATCACCTTTGTTAGTGACTAGCTTCCTTTAATTTCACGTCTTGGGTCGAGATACTTATTCCTAGGATGACTCTCCATTGAAGGGTGCATCTTTCTGTCGATGCGGAATTCAATTTCAAGCATTTTCAGTTTCGATGTGGAAATTAGGGCTTTCTACAGAAGAGGAATTTCTGAGTGAGACTAGCATAGGATTGTTCTCCTCATCAAAACCGAAGTTTAGAGACTTGGATCAAGAAATTTGGTTGGGTGAAACTTCGGGAAAGTCAAACCCTAGTTTGACCCTGAGCTAGGAGAAACCCTAAATACTAAAACTGCTAAGTTTTGGTACAGTCGCTATATTCCTAGATTGGCGAAGTCTCAGAAGTTGAAAATTTCAGGGGCTGAATATAAAATATCGATGAAGTCTGTGTCCAAAAATAAGACTCATATTCGTTGTACTCCAGGAGATATGATCTCTCCAAGTTAGGGTTCCAGCCTCTTCCAGAATTCATCCCTGAACATGACATCTGGGGAGATCTGAAATATCTTGAGCTACAGAGGTCCAAATGGAATTCCTAAAGATGTTACATAAAGGACACGGACTTTACTTTCGATGGTCCAAATATCAGACTCAGAAGATGAACCAGTGACACGTGGCATGCCGTACAACTTCACTTTTCTGAACAGTCCTGTAACAGGTCACCTTGGGAAAAGGATCATAAATCCCAAATGGTGAAACCAATTCTGATGAAACCTGTGCTTTTGGATCAGGGACATGCGAGGTTACCTCAGTGAGAAATTTCAGATATAGAGGATCAGTAATTTCGCATATATCACAGAAACAGTAACAGGAATTTCTGCAGAAGAAATTGGAAAATTAGGGCTTCCTGTTTCGGGAGCTTCCCTCCACTATTTTCAGAAAATGAGTACATTGGATAGCTCCATTTGAAGAGATCTATATGTTCATCCAATCAGATCTGAAAGATTCCATGTTTTGAAATTTAGGGTTTCTGTGACAAACCCTAGATCAGCGAACTCCAGGACAAGGACGAACACCTCAAATTAGTAAGATCTAATCCTTTGCTATTTCCATTTGAGGTTCTCATTTCAATATGATCTATCACAATAGATTGATGATAAGCTTGGTGAAGTTGACAACTTCCAAGAATAGAAGTATTTGATCTCTCTGAAGAAACTGGATTGGACACCTACATGAGTATAGAGGTTCCAGTTTCAGAGGGAGACGAGGCCAAGAAAACATCATGCTCATGCTGCAGAGGATGATGAACCATCCAGAAAGAGATCCATATATGAAAGTGAAGATTCTTCAAGTGAGGATGAATATGTTCTAATATCAGCTCTCACAGGTAACACTACTCATGGAAATGATGATTGGATTATAGACAGTGGGGCTTCCAAACATATGACGGGATTCAAGGAATCCTTTGTAAGACTGTCAGACATGAATCACCACACAAGGTGAAACTGGGAGATGACTACCAATATCCAATAAAAGGTAGTGGGGAATATTCATGCAAGCTAGACTCTGGTAAGTCTCTAACAATGAAAGAAGTATTGTTTTTTCTAGGACTCAAGAAGAACTTTCTCTCCATTTCAGCATTGATGCAAAAGGAATGCGGGTTGCATTCATAGATGGTCAAGTCATCATGTGACCAAAAGGAAAGACTATCGATGATGCGGTAGTGATTGGAGAAAAATAAGGAGGCTTGTACAAATTGAAGGGCTATCCAGAACAAGCCTTGATCCATAACACAGTAGAGACAAATGAGCTTTGGCATAGAAGGCTTGCACATGTGCATTACAGAGCACTACCTATTGCAAGCAAAGCTGTTGAAGGTCTTCCAGAATTTCAAGCTATTTGAAGGGAAGAACAAAATCAGAATGTGACATAAAGAAACCAGTTGAAGAATGTGAAGATCCAGAATGTAGAGACCATGCATTCATAAGAGTCTCTCAAATCAAAGAACAAATTGAAGCGGTAAAAGAAAAAGTGAAGAATGCAAAAGTGGTGATGGACACCTTGAATGGCCTCCCAGGATCATGGAATTCATTCATGTGAGGAATGTGTGCTAGAAGGAAGTGATTACTTTCAATAGACTCTAGAAAGAGAACTCACAAGAAGAAGAAGCTCAAGAAGAGAAGGTGGGAGCAACTGAAGATCAAGCTCTTTCCATCCAAAGAAGATCCCCTAAGCAATGAGGAATATGAAGAACTCAACTCTTGAAGAACTTCTTATCCACCTTAGTTTTTGGATAAGAAACGATGCTATTATGAATGAAGAAGACGATGA
>LPNX011157904.1:42770-84674 GCA_001517045.1 Pseudotsuga menziesii
AGATCTTGAGGTTTGACATGGTACGACAGGATGGGCAGATTACTGATGATTCTAGGCTTTACTGAGAGTAAAGTGGATTCCAACCTTTGATCCAAGGTTGAAGGTGGAAGACCAGTGATGCTCCTGTTATGTGTCGATGCACTACTATTCTAGGTATGGAGGTGTGGCAAAGTACAAATGGAATCTTCCTTGGACAAGGGAAGTATGCAGTAGAGATCCTGAAGAGGTTCAGGATGATGGACTACAAGGCTATGGCTACACCTATGGCATCAAACCTGAAGCTATTGAGTGATGCTTCATCAGAGACGGTTGAGGATACGATGTATCGTCAGATGATTGGGTCATTGATGTACCTGACGAACACGAGACCAGATATTTGCTTTGTTGTGAACACCTTGAGCCAGTATCTGACAGATCCGAGAAGTGTTCACTTGATTGCTGCAAAGCATATTCTGAGGTACCTGAAGGGTACAATTTGATTATGGGCTCAAGTATGGTGCGAATCAGAATATTAACCTGGAGGGTTATGTTGATTCAGATTGGGTAGGCAGTGCCATCGACAGGAAGAGTACTTCAGGATGTTGCTTCAGTATGGGATCAGATGTGATCTCTTGGTTTAGCAGGAAGAAATCCTGTGTGGCACTGAGTACAGCTGAAGTAGAGTATGTCGCAGCTTGTTCAGCTAGTTGTGAGGCAATATGGCTATGGAAGCTACTGTCTGATATATTTGATCTCCCTTTGGATGCTACTTGTATACACTGTGACAACCAGAGTTGCATGAAGTTGTCAAAGAATCCAGTGTTCCATGACAGGTCGAAGCATATCGAGATCAAGTACCACTATATGAGGGATATGGTGCAGAGAGGAGCAGTGAAGCTCCTGTATGTTGCAACGGAGGAACAGATAACTGATGTATTGATGAAGCCATTAGCTAGGCTGAAGTTCGAGTACTTTAGAGAGAGACTTGGTGTTCTCCAGATCGAGGCTTCCTCCCAGAGAAAGTGATGAGACCCAGAGCCATTCTGACATGGTGAGAGGATTGGTTCCTTCCATGGTCAGATGTAAAGGCTGAGTCATTCCATTATGGTGAGAGGATTGGTTCCTTCCATGACTGATATGAGTGCTGAGATCCATAGCCATTCTAATGAGCAGGTCAAATGTAAGGGCTGAGCCATTCTGTCATGGTGAGAGGGTTGCTCCCTTCCATGTCAGATATGAGTGTTGGCCATTCTGTCGAGCAGGACAAATGTAAGAGAAATTGCCATTCTAGGAATGGAGGCATCTGATCAGTTACCAGGAACAGTCAGTGTAAGAACTGAGTAGCCATTTTGATGTGATAGAGGGATGTGTTCCCACTTGATCAGATGTAAGGGCTGAACCATTCTGTTCATGGCTAAAGGATTAAGTTCCTTCCATTTCAGATGTGAGTGTTGGCCATTTCGACGAGCAGGTCAGATGTAAGGGCAACTGCCATTCTCTAGGAGAATGGAGGGGCCTGGTCAGTTACCAGGTAGCTCAGTCGAGGAGGACTGGGGGCCATTCTGATATGATTGTTGGGATGTGTTCCCCTCATGATCAGATATGAGTGCATGCCCTTCCATCATTGTGAGCAGGATGTGTTCCCGCTTGGATGGATGTAAGTGATGAGCCTTGTCACAGATTATAGTAGGTGTGTCCTATCATGCTGGTGACTGTAAGTGCTGTTCCATTTCACAGATGATAGTAGGTGTGTCCTATCATGCTGGTGACTGTAAGTGCAGTGCCTTTTCACAGATGGTAGTAGGTGTGTCCTACCATGCTGGTGATTGTAAGTGCAGATCCTTTTCACAGATGGTAGTAGGTGTGTCCTACCATGTTGGTGATTGTAAGTGCAGAGCCTTCTCATAGATGGTAGTAGGTGTGTCCTACCATGCTGGTGATTATAAGTGCTGAGCCTTTCCACAGATGGTAGTAGGTGTGTCCTACCATGCTGGTGGATGTGAGCGCTGTGCCTTTCCACAGATGATAGTAGGTGTGCCCTATCATCCTGGTGGTTGTAAGTGCTGAGCCATTTCACAGATGATAGTAGGTGTGTCCTATCATGCTGGTGAATGTGAGTGCTGGGCCTTTCTGATGGGATTGTAGTTTACTACATTATCAGATGTGAGTGCTGGGTGTGCCTTTCTGACGAGCAGGTCACATGTAAGTGCTGGGCGAAGACCTACATGAGGGTAGGCCTACAACCAGCATGAAAAAGGGCTGGCTCTGTAGAACTTCCTATGACAAGAAGAATCATGAGATAACACCAGTGTTGATCCAGATCGAGTGATGATCCAGATCCAGTAATGATGATCCAACAGTGATGATCCAGATCGAGTGATGATCCAGATCCAGTCCAGTGATGTTGATCCAGATCGAGAGATGATCCAGATCCAATTATGATGTTTTATGTTGATCCAGATCGAGAGATGATCCAGATCCAGTTATGATGTTTTATGTTGATCCAGATCGAGAGATGATCCAGATCCAGTGATGATGTTCTATGTTGATCCAGATCCAGTGAAGATGACTTGAAGACGATATGATCCAGCTGATACAGAGAAGAAGACCAGTGCTGAAAATTGTGTCGAAAGAATACCTTCCTAGTTAAGAGGGAGTGTTGATGTATATGTAACTTCAGAATGTATTCTTCTATGTATCTTGTGTATTGTAACCCGATGTTTATTCCAGGATGTTTCTATTATGTATTTGAGTCATGTGGTCATGCCCCGATGTTCCGATCGGGAGGATTAATAATGTAATCAAGTCATATCAAGTCATTATGTAAGTCCCCACAGTTTCGGGGCACTTGAGTTATTATACACTAATTAAGGTGTAGGCTCGAGTAAGTAATTGTTAGTTGGGCCGACATGATTGAGTGCACTTCAAGTCAACGGAAGAATATAAATAGAGAGTGAGAGATTCTCTATTTATCATTGGTGAAATACATCACTTGCTCTCTCAAGTGTGGCACACTTTTGGAGAAGGAAATTTTGGGCCTAGACAGAAGACAAAAGACTACTGCTGTTTTGGGAGATCTCTTACTGTTTTGGTGCTGATTCTATCTTAGAGGAAGTTGCGGGGTTTTCTCCTTTATGGTTTCCCCGAGGAAAATCTCTTTGTGTCTCTTGTCTCTTGTGATGGGCTTATGTTTATTGCTGTGCTTGTTATTCTCTCAGTGAAAAGATCCTAAGATCATAATGCTAGCTTATTGTGATGAAAAACTAACAAGGGTTTAGTTCCCTCTTGATTCCTGCGTCCTTATAGAATGCTTCAAATGATTTTGAAGTGTATTCTCCACCATTATCTGATCTCAGTGTCTTGATTCTCTTTTCTGACTCGTTCTCTATCAAGGATTTGAATTCCTTGAATTTCCCAAACACTTCACTCTTATTCTTCAAGAAGTGTATCCAAGTCTTTCTTGAATAATCATCAATAAATGTGACATAGTACTCATATCCACTTAAGGATATGGAGGGCATAGGACCACATACATCATAATGAATTAGTTCCAACGTACCTTTAGTATTTGTGTCACTTTTCAGAAAGGGATTCTTGATGTTCTTTCCCTGTGCACATCCCTTGTAGGTTCTCTCATGTTCGATCTTCAGATCTGGTAACCCTGTTACCACCTTGCTCACAAAGGGAAATGCTTTGTACTTGATGTGAGTAAGTCTCCTATGCCACATTTCACTTGAGCTAGCAGTCTCATGGACAAGGGCTATCTCTGGATGTCCTTTGAGTTTGTATAGTCCTCCTCGACTACAACATCTTCAAGTGTCTTCCCTTTGGACCACATGAGTACTTGTCCATCTATAAAAGCAACTCTATACCCTTTCTTATCTAGAGCTGAGATGGAGAGTAGGTTATTTTTCAAACTGGTACATGCAGTACTTCCTTCATCTTCATGGAGGTCCCAGAGTCAAGCTTGTAGCTTGATTCACGAATACCTTTGATGGGATATTGGTAGTCATCTCCCATTGATACATTCTCGGGAGAGTTCTTCTCTTCAAGATTTGAAAGAGTTGTCTTCTTTCCTATCATGTGCTTGGAGGCACCACTATCAATAAGCTATGTATCTTCTCCAGGTGTTATAGACCCAGAGAGTGCAGAGAATAGCACATATTCTTCTACATCTTCACCTCTAGTTATATTTTGAGATCTTTCTTCATCCTCGTCTTTATCTAGATGAGCATGATGCCTTTTGTTCTTGCTATTCTTTGATGATGGACATTCTCTAGCAAGATGTCCTATCTTATGATAGTTGTAGCATTGATACTTTGAGTAATCCTTCTTCTTCTTCTTTGAAGGCTTATGATTACTCCTCTTGAAGTTTAATTGATTTATTTATTTAGTATGGGTAGCTAGAGCATGATCATCTGTTGATGAAATTGTCATTGATGCCAACATGGACTTCTAGTGGCCCCACATGTTGTCATTGATACCACCAAGTCCCACTTGCAGTGCCTTGAAGCACCTTGTACCCAGTTGACAAGGTCTTTGTACCCACAAGACTGGATCTTGATGCCACCACCTTGCTTAAGATGTTGAAGACCCCGCTGATGTTGTTGAAGACCTTGGAGATGGTCCTGAAACCCTTGCAGATGATGGAGAATCCCTAGATGGGTTGGAGAATCCCTAGACGACCCATTCTGTGGTCATTCATGCTTTGATGGTGTTATGATACCCTAGAAGAAGGTTTGGAAACCCCATAGGTGATGTCATGATGGATCTTGACCCTTGGAGGTCCCCTTGCATGGTTAAGGTGGTTGAAGAAGCCCTTGTAGTCTTCTGCTTGATGAAGAAGCCCTTGAAGAAGTCCTTGGACCCACACTTGGTGGTTTGATGGTCCTTTCACCCTTGAAGGAATGTTGAAGATGAAGCTCTTGAATATAGCACCCATGATGAATGACATCAATTGAAGTGTTATGGGACTCTTTTGCAAGATAAAGAAGTCTTCACTTGGTTGATCATGGCAATTGAGCCTTGAAGGCGCCCATTGAACTTTTGGTGACTAATGATAGGGTCTGTATAATGGTATCCTTCGTAACATGACATCATTTGATGGCTTAATGATAAGGATGTTGATGTATTTGTAACTTTGGAATGTATTCATCTATGTATCTTATATATTGTAACCCGATGTTTATTCCAGGATGTATCTATAATGTAATTGAGTCATGTTGTCATGCCTCGATGTTCCGATCGGGAGGATCAATAATGTAAACAAGTCATGTCAAGTCATTGTGGGTAACTCTTCGATTGTCTAAGGGTTAAAGTCCCCGCAGTTCTGGGGCACTAGGGTTATTAGACTCTCCTAGTAGAGGTCGGCCCTGGTAGGGTTTTAGTCATGTCGGGATTAGTATAAATAGAGAACTGGAGTCTTTATTTATCACACAACTCATACACACTCAAGTGTAGCGCATAGTTGAGGAAGGAGAAGACACTAGGGTTAGACAAGAAGAAGATTACTGCTGTTGGGAGATCACTTACTGTTTTGGGCTTTTACTGTTTTGGTGCTGATTCTATCTCTGAGGAAGTTGCGGGGTTTTCTCCATTTATGGTTTCCTTGAGGAAAAACACTGTGTTCATTGTCTCTTGTGATTGATTTCTGTATTTGTTATTCTTTCAGTTAAAGATCCTAATAATGCTAGCTTAATGTTGAAAAACTAACATGGTATCAGAGCTAACTTGAGAAGAAGACACTGTGCAGCTGCGGGAACTAGGGCTTCCTAGTTTGTGGATATTCCTCCACAGATTTTCAGCAAAAATAAGGTGGAATTACTCTCCTCCTTAGGGCGCATCTTTCTGTCGAAGCAGAATCCAATTTTGAGGTTTTTCAGTTTTGGACCTGTCACTACTACCGAAAATTAGGGCTTTTCACAGAAGAGGAATTTTTTAGTGAGCCCAGGCTTGGATTGATCTCCTCCCCAAAATCAAATTTAGGGACAAATTTCAAAGCATTTGGGTGGATAGATCTTCGAAAAAGCAAAACCCTAATTTGCTCATGTTCCAGTACTGCAGGATTTCAGCTCCAAATCCAAATCTGACATCTGGACCTAGTAAGATCTAAATCTTTTGTATTTCCATTTGAGGTTCTCAGTTTAAGATGTCTCACCATACTAAGCTTGATGAAAAGCTGGAGGGAGTTGGTAACATCCGAGCCTAGAAGTATAGGATCTCCCTGGTCCTGGAAGAGAATGAATTAGACTCCTACATCCATGAGGAGGTTCCAGTTCCAGAGGGTGATGAGGCAAAGGCCTTACATAAGAAGAAGATTGTTATGGAAAAGAGAATAATTGCTGATTCTATCAAGGATCACCTTATACCTCAAGTGTCCTCTCTCAAGACACCTAAAGCTATGTTTGATGCCCTAACCAAATTATTTGAAGGGAAGAACATAAACCAGAAGATGACTCTAAGGAATCAACTGAAGAATGTGAAGATTCAGAATGTAGAAACCATCCAGTCTTACTTTACGAGGGTTTCTCAGATAAAGGAACAACTAGAAGCTATAGATGAAGAAGTGGAGAATGCAGAGATTGTGATGAAAACTCTGAATGGACTTCCTAGGTCATGGGATTCATTCATCCAAGGAATCTGTGCAAGATAGTAGTTAGTCAAGTTCAACATACTATGGAAAGAATGCTCTCAAGAAGAAGCTCGGATAGCAGCCCAAGAAGAGAATATGGGAAGTGAATATCAAGCCCTCATAGTTCACTCTAAGAAGGGAAGAAGAAATCCTCATTACTCCAAAGGTACGAACTCTTATTCTAAGGATAACAATAGAAAATACCTATCTAGATTGAGATGTTATACATGTGATGAAAGAGGACACTTTGCAAAAGACTGTCCTAACAACAAGGTCCACTCTCATAAGAAGCAGGGGAACAAAAGAAGACATCATGCTCATGCTGTAGAGGATGATGAACCATCCAAGAAAAGAACCAGATATGAAAGTGAAGATTCTTCAAGCGAGGATGAATATGTTTTGATTTCCGCTCTCACAGGTAACATTACTCATGGAAGTGATGATTGGCTTATAGATAGTGGATCTTCCAAACATATGGCTGGATTCAAGGAATCCTTTGTGAGACTGTCAGAACATGACTCACCTCACAAGGTGAAGCTAGGAGATGACAACCAATATCCAATAAAAGGTAGAGGGGAATCTTCCTATAAACTAGACTCGGGTAAGTCTCTAACAATGAAGGAAGTATTGTTTGTACCAGGACTCAAGAAGAACCTTCTCTCCATATCAGCATTGGATGCAAAAGGAATGAGGGTTGCATTCATAGATGGTGAAGTCATTATGTGGCCTAGAGGAAAGACTGTCGATGATGCGGTAGTGATTGGAGAACAAGAAGGAGGATTGTACAAATTGAAGGGCCATCCAGAACAAGCATTGGTCCATGACACAGTAGAGCCAAATGAACTTTGTCATAGAAGGCTTGCACATGTGCATTACAGAGCACTACCTATTGCAAGCAAAGATGTTGAAGGTCTTCCAGAAATCCAAGCAAAACATGATGGGGTCTGCAAAGGATGTGCGAAAGGGAAGAATACAAAGAAGACATTTCCAAGTAGTGAAAGCAAAGCAAAAGGAATCTTGGAAATCATCCTCTCCAATGTATGCGGTCCTATGTCATCAAACTCACTAAGCGGGTATGCATATTATGTTTCTTTTATTGACGAATTTTCTAGGAAGACATGGGTTTACTTCATGAAGAACAAAGACGAAGTATTTAGAAAATTCAAGGAATTCAAAGCCTTGATCGAGAACCATACTGAAAAGAAGATCAAGACTTTTCGATTAGACAATGGCAGATAATTCACTTCAAATGAATTCAAGAGGCTATGCAAAGACTCAGGGATTAAGAGGGAGTTGTCCACTCCTTATAATCCACAACAGAATGGGGTTGCAGAAAGGAAGAATAGAATTATCATGGAAGCTACAAGAGCAATGCTTCATGATCAAGATCTTCCTATGCATCTTTGGGCTGAAACTGCCAGAACAACAGTGTATGTACAGAACCGTACTCCACATAGAGTACTCAAGAACAAGACTCTTGAGGAAGTCTTCTCCGACAAGAAACCAGAAGTCAGCCATCTCAGAATATTCGACTGTCCTGTGTACATACACATTCCAAAGGAGAAAAGGACAAAATTATATCCTTCAGGAAAGAAGGGTATATTTGTGGGATACTCTGAAAGCTCGAAGGCTTACAGAATATATTTCCTAGGATACAAGAAGATTGACATCAGCAGGGATGTGACATTTGATGAAGACACAACTTACAACAAATCTAGAAAGATACTTGCTGAAGAACCTGAAGAAGCAGAAGCACCTAGAATTCATGATACAACCATGAATGAAGAAGCTCAAGAAGAAGATTGAGAATTTGAAGAACCACAAAGACCTGTAGATCCACCTCTGGAGAATAATCCTCATAAGAGGAAACCTTCTTGGGTACAAGAACTTATCTAAGGTGTGGAAAGATATGGGGCTCCAGAAGAGAATCAAAGAGAAAGAAAAAGGACCAGATCCTACTATGGGTATGTAGCTCTACTATGTGATTTCATTGATAAAGAACCTTCCAGTTATGAAGAAGCGGCAGAACGGAAAGAATGGAAGGATGCTGTGATCGAAGAATATCAATCGATCATGAAGAATGATGTTTGGGATGTTGTCCCAAGACCAGAAGGGAAATGATGTTTGGGATGTTGTCCCAAGACTAGAAGGGAAGTCAGTTGTAACTTCCAAATGGATCTACAAGATCAAGCATGCTGCAGATGGTAGCATTGAAAAGTATAAGGAAAGATTTGTGGCTCGGGGTTTCTCTCAGAAAGAAGGAATAGACTATGAAGAAACATTTGCACCTGTAGCCATATACACTTCCATCAGATCAGTACTTGCTTTGGCTATAGTGATGAAATGGAAGATACACCAGATGGATGTCAAGACTGCCTTCTTGAATGGTGCAGTAGAAGAGGAAGTGTATGTAGAACAACCACTTGGTTTTGAGACACATGACAGAGAGTCTCATGTATGCAGATTGAAGAAAGCCCTGTACGGTTTGAAATAGGCACCCAGGACTTGGTAAGGCAGAATTGACAGCTTTCTATCCAGTTTGGGCTTTACCAAGAGTAAAGCAGATTCCAACCTTTACTACAAGGTTGAAGATGGAAACCCAGTGATGCTTCTACTATATGTAGATGATCTATTTGTGACAGGTACGGATGGGTTGCTTGTTGATATGAAGAGAAAGCTTGCTGCTGAGTTTGAGATGAAGGACTTGGGTATGATGCATTACTTTCTAGGTATGGAGGTGTGGCAGAGTACATATGGAATCTTCATTGGACAAGGGAAGTATGCAGTAGAGATCCTGAAGAGGTTTGGGATGATGGACTGCAAGACTATGGCCACACCTATGGAATCGAACTTGAAGCTATTGAATGATGCTTCATTAGAGTCGGTTGATGCTACGACGTATCATCAGATGATTGGGTCATTGATGTACCTGACGAACACGAGACCAGATATTTGCTTTGCTGTGAACACCTTGAGCTAGTTCCTGACAGATTCGAGACATGTTCACTTGATTGATGCAAAGCATATTTTGAGGTACCTGAAGGGTACAATTGATTATGGGCTCAAGTGCAATGCAAATCAAAAGATTAACCTGGAGGGTTATGTTGATTCATATTGGGCAGGAAGTACCATCGATAGAAAGAGCACTTCAGGATTTTGCTTCAGTATGGGATCAGGTGTGATCTGTTGGTTTAGCAGGAAGTAATCCTGTGTGGCACTGAGTATAGCTGAAGCAGAGTATGTCGCAGCTTGTTCAGCTAGTTGTGAGGCAGTATGGCTAAGGAAGCTACTGTCTGATTTATTTGATCTCCAGTTGGATGTTACTTGTATACATTGTGACAACCAGAGTTGCGTGAAGTTGTCAGAGAATCCAGTGTTCCATGACAAGTCAAATCATATCGAGATCAAGTATCACTATATCAGGGATATGGTGCAGAGGGGAGTGGTGAAGCTCCAATATGTTGCAACAGAGGAACAGATAGCTGATGTATTGATGAAGCCATTGGCTAGGCTCAAGTTCAAGTACTTCAGGGAGAAGCTTGGTGTTCTCAAGATCGAGGTTTCCTCCAAGGGAAAGTGATGAGTTCCATAGCCATTCTGACATGGTAAGAGGATTGGTTCCTTCCATGGTCAGATGTAAGGGCTGAGCCATTCTGTCATGGTGAGAGGATTGGTTCCTTCCATGTTAGATATGAGTGCTAAGACATTCTGATATGACTGTAGGATTGGTTCCTACATGATCAAATATAAGGGCTATTGCCATTCTTTGAATGGAGCTACCTAGGGAGGTACCAAGAAAACTCAGTCTAAGACTGAGGGCCGTTCTGATATGACCGTGAGATGTTCTCTCACATGATCAGATATGAGTGCATGGCCATTCTGATGTGATAGAGGGATGTGTTCCCACTTGATCAGATGTAAGGGCTGAGCCATTTTGTCATGGCTAAAGGATTAGGTTCCTCCCATGTCAGATGTGAGTGCTGGCCATTTTGACTTGGTGTCAGATATAAGGGCTACCGCCATTCTTTGAATGGAGCTACCTGGTGAGGTACCAGGAATCCTCAGTCTAGGACTGAGAGCCATTCTGATGTGACTGAGGGATGTATTCCCACATGATCAGTTGTAAGTGTTGAGCCTTTTCACAGATGATAGTAGTTTGAGTTCCTATCATGCTGGTGATTGTAAGTGTTGTGCCTTTTCATAGATGATAGTAGTTTGAGTTCCTATCATGCTGGTGATTGTAAGTGTTGTGCCTTTCCATAGATGGTAGTAGTTTGAGTTCCTACCATGCTGGTGGATTTAAGTGCTATGCCTTTCCACAGATGATAGTAGTTTGGGTTCCTATCATGTTGGTGGTTGTAAGTACTGAGCCTTTTCACAGATGATAGTAGTTTGGGTTCCTATCATGCTGGTGAATGTGAGTGCTGGGCCTTTCTGATATGATTATAGGATTGGTTCCTACATGATCAGATGTGAGTGCTGGGCGTTCCTTTCTGACGAGTAGGTCAGATGTAAGTGTTGGGTGGGCCATTCTGGCTTAGTGTTAGATATAAGCACTGAAGAAGACCTACATGGAGGTTAGGCCTACAACCAACATGAAAAAGGGCTGGCTTTGTAGAACTTCTTGTGACGAGAAGAATCATGAGATAGCACTCGTGATGTTCCAGATCCAGTGATGATTGCCAGTGATGATCCAGATCCAGTGACGATGATACAGTAGTGATGATGTAGATCGAGTGATGATCCAGATCTAGTGATGATGATCCAATAGTGATGATCCAGATCCAGTGATGATGCCCAGTGATGATCTAGATCGAGTGATGATCCAAATACAGTGATGATTTCCCATGATGATCCAGATTCGAAGATGAAGATAAATTGAAGATGAATATGACTTGAAGACTCAGAAGACTTGAGATGCAAATGACAAGATGATCCAGCTGATACAGAGAAGAAGACCAGTACTGAAAATTGTGTCGAAATAATACCTTCCTAGTTAAGAGGGAGTGTTGATGTATTTGTAACTTCGGAATGTATTCATCTATGTATCTTATATATTTTAACCCAATGTTTATTCCAGGATATCTCTATAATGTAATTGAGTCATGTTGCCATGCCCCAATGTTCCGATCGGGAGGCTCAATAATGTAAACAAGTCATGTCAAGTCATTGTGGGTAACCCTCTGATTGTCTAAGGGTTAAAGTCCTTGCAGTTCCGGGGCACTAGGGTTATTAGACTCTCCTAGTAGAGGTCGGCCTTGGTAGGGTTTTAGTCATGTCGGGATTAGTATAAATAGAGAACTGGAGTCTCTATTTATCACACAACTCATACACACTCAAGTGTAGTGCATAGTTGAGGAAGGAGAAGACACTGGGGATAGACAAGAAGAAGATTACTGTTGTCGGGAGATCACTTACTGTTTTGGGCTTTTACTATTTTGGTGCTGATTCTATCTCTGAGGAAGTTGCGGGGTTTTCTCCATTTATGGTTTCCCCAAGGAAAAACACTGTGTTCATTGTCTCTTGTGATTGATTGCTGTATTTGTTATTCTCTCAGTTAAAGATCCTAATAATGCTAGCTTAATGTTGAAAAACTAACAGAGGAGCATGTGGACATATGATTGCGTAAAACTCATGATGATCATGATATGCATATAGTGGCGACCCTTCTCAAGTATCTTGCAACTCAAGGAAATTCAAATGATCACATTGAAACATACTTGAGAGTAAAAGTAAGTCGATTGCAATACTTGAAATTAAAAATATAAATAAATTTTGGGAAAGTCGGCTCAAAATTATGGTGGGAAACCACTATAAATCCCCTATCATGTTTCATTTTTGGAAATGAAAAATTTGGTGGTAACTCCTAGCGCTGAATTTTGGGTATGTCAACAGTCCACTGAGGCAGTGGATGAGGCAGCCACATAAGTCTTTTTTTATCTCAGAATTCGGGTATACATGAGCACTGTGACAATTGCATCAATAGATATTTGATTTTCATTTTTTTTGGGCTCTGAATTTTGGAAATCTAAGGCAGCTACAACATCTCCATCCTTTTTGTGGCATGGCATGAAATCTTTGGTTAGAAAGAAAGTGTTTAGCTCTGAAATTCAGACTTCTCTAAGGAAATTTTGGTGGTTAAACAAGGGCAATCTACAACAACGGTATGAGTATTTTGTTTTACAGTGACTGAGGCAACAATAGTTGGGGTATTTCGGTTGAGTTCAAATCAGAAGCATATCTGTAGAAGCAAAGGAGACTAAGGCAGAATTCGGGTGGTGAAGAGGACAACATCAGGCTTGATTTATAAAATGTTTTAGTGTATACAACTTTGAAATTTTGGTCCCCAGTCAAGCTTATAGGTATGACAGTCATCTCAAAATTTCAGTGATGAAAATAGCCCAACATCAATTCTAATTTTGGATAGAGAAGAAGATACAGTGGCAGTGAAGGTGTGATGCTTATACAGTGAACTAGTGGCATGATTATTACACAAGTAAAAAATTGTGAATTGTTTGAATTAGTTACATAGTCCAAAACTGCTAGTTGTTGGAGTCATCAAGTGTTGAGGATGTGTTGAACCTACAACATAAAAAAAAGGCAGCTATAGTTGACAATTACAGAACTTCTGAGGTATGTGTGAAATCTTCAGTGCAGATCTTGAAAAGTCTTGAGCATATTTGGAGCATTCTTATAAAGAATTCTGGGCATTGGTTTATGACAATACCTTGACAGTGACTTGACATTGATGACTCGACAATGACAGGACACAGTTCAAGCAGACACATAGTCTATGCATGAAATACGGTAAAGCTTAACAACCCTAGAAGGTGACATTGATGATGAAGTGTTAAGAGGCTAATGAAGTGAATGATGATGAGTAGTGGGTGATGATGATGAAACCCTAGGTCTTTGAAGCCCAAGTGTATGATGATGATAGTTTGACACCTACAACAGTATGATAGTGATGAAGTTGCAATAATACCTTCAATAGAAGACACGATGATGATGTGACAAGTGAAGAAGAAGACTTGACATGTTGATTGATGTTGCTTCTTAATAATATTGTAAAGAGTGATGAACAAAAGAGTGTTGCAGTAGTAGATGACCAACAATAAGTGATGTTTATTATGACAGTGATTACATGGACAGAAAGATGATGTGGCAGTGAGCACACTTGACAGTGATATGTGTGTTTGATGTGTATGTTGAGACAGTGAGCTGTAATTGTAAGAGCAAGCTTGTCTTGCTTTTGAGGTTATGATACCTCAAACCCTTCTTAACAGGGTCTAAGAAAACTAGGCAGGGCCTTGGATGAAGAGTAGGTAATCTTTGTATCATTAGGTGCTGATTTTACCTCACGGTTGTAGCCGTTCCAAAACAAATACAAAAAGATTACAAAATCATATATTGTTGTGTTCTCTTCTTCTATGGTTCTTGTTATGACTCCATGATTCATATGCTTATGATTTATTTATGATGAAGTAGTAGATGTTTATGAAAAATAATAAAGACTGCACACACAGATTCACCCCCCCTCTCCGTGTTCCTAGTGTGTCTAACATCATCTTCTCCGAGAAGAGCTTCTCTATTGGCTACTCTAGCTTCTTCTTGTATGCAATGTTCCCATACTATGTCAAAATTCATACTTTATTTTCTTGCACATAGAGTTTGTATGAATGAGTCCAAAGTTCTAGTGAGGCCATTGAGAGCAGTCATAACGAATTCATCCTCATCAAGGGTATCTCCAATAGCACTTAGCTTCTCTTTGATCTAGGAGACCCTTGTGAAGTAATCTTGAATAGATTCTCCTTTTCTCATCTTGGTGCCCTTCAATTGAGCTCTCAAATTCATCTTTCTGTTGATGTTCTTTCCTTCATACATTCTAGAAAGTGCATCATACATTTTCTTAGGTGCATTCTTAGATGACACCTGAGGGATCAAGTGATCCTTAATGGAATCAACAATGATCCTCATTAACTTGATTAGGTCTTTTTCATGATTCTCCTTAGCTTTAGCTTCTTCAATTTCTACAACTTCATTCTTTATGTACTTCTCAAGACCATTCTCTTTTAGAATGATTCCAATCCTATACTTCCAATCTAGGATGTTTTCTAGGCCTTCCAATTTGTCCTCAAGTGCTTGGGGCCATCTTGTCTAGTAAGTCACTCAAAATTGAAATTGATCAAAATATGAGATTGACCTTACCAGTAGATGTGCTTGGAGGAGGTGAGTTGGTTAATACAACTGCTTTCTGGAGATCCCTAATCTTCAGTTTTAAAATCCTACTTGCAAGGTCGTAGCACTGTAGATTTTCTAAATTTGTTTTTCTGGTTCATTGCCAAACTAGGGTTTGGATTTCCTGGAGATATATCCACTTAAAAGCTTCGATCTAGGACTCAATAGATGTGCTCTAGGAGGGCACAAATTTCTATGGAAGCAAATCTTCAAAACTCCAACTTTTGCAGAAACCCTAATTTCTTCCGAAGAGGGAGGAGGGAGAATTTCACCTTGTGAAATATGCTTTAATCAGGTTAGCTTTTATACCATATTAAGTTTTCATATGCTAGACTAGATTCAATAGTATTCAATTCAAAAATCACAACAACATATCAAAAACCACTGATAGAAACAAAATACTAGATAGACACATCATTTATCTTGGGAAACCCCTAAGGGGAAGAAAATCCATAAAAAACATCCTCTATATAAGATGTATAAAAGACAACCCTAAAACATGTGTTATCCTCATTCTATTCTATCTCTCTCTCTCTCTCCTATGCGCTACATAAGTGAGTGAGTCTGTGTTCAAATAAGAACCACAACTCCTCTATTTATACACAATGTGTCACTTGAATTTTGCACTAGACAAGTCAGCCCCACTAAACTGTCTGGGTCGATTTCACCTAGGAATACTTAAAACAATATATTATTTATTAGGGTACTAAAGACCCGACACAAGAGGAGGCTTTACCTCATGTTTCTATGATGACCAAATACAATCATAACACCCCGTTGGAGGACTAATAACATAACAAACTTAACTAGGATGACTTACCTAGGAAGACACAAAAAAATATAAGATTACTTTATGGAGGGTTCTATCGACCCAACTTAAGATGAAGGTTTTACCTCATGACTCTGACGAAAAAATACAATAACAACATCCTGACTCCGAATAAATTACAATAATAAAATACAATAGAATATTCTTTGAAGTTACAATATTTCAACACTCCCCTTTAACGAAAAGGGTTTTCTACTGATAGTAGTAGCACCAACTGTAGGAGCAAGGAGAGAAAGCATCATCAACAACATCTGGGTGATACATCTATAAATCACTAGAACTTTTCTTCAACAACATCAACGACTTAAACAGTTACTGGAACATCTTCAATAAATTCAGCACTGGATCATGTTCGACATCACTGAGTCTTCATCTTTGATATTTATCTTCTGCAGCACTCGATCACTCAATCATCTACAACAACACTTGATATTTTGATCAGAAACAACAACATTAACAACACTTGATCTTTCGATCAACGACAACATCATTTGCAACAACGTAACCTGCAACACACATGATTCAATTACAGGATGATCAATCCCTCTCACTTTAGGACATAAGTCCAAGGATGATGTATTCCTAACCACACCACTGAGACAAAAGTCTTAGGATCACTATAGGACTAATGTCCAGGGATCATTCAATCCCAACAACATCATGGATACAAAAGTCTGTGGATCACTGTAGGACTAATGTCTAGGGATGATACAATCCCAACCACTTCATAGAGACAAAATTCAGTGGATCACTTTAGGACTAATGTCTAGGGATGATACAATCCCAACAACATCACGAAGACAAATTCCTGCAGATCACTTCAGGACTAATGTCCACGGATGATACAATCCCAACCACATCACGAAGACAAAAGTCTACGGATCACTTTAGGACTAATGTCCAGGGATGATACAATCCCAACCATATCACAGAGACAAAATTCCGTGGATCACTTTAGGACTAATGTCCAGGGTTGATTCAATATCACTGCAACATCATCAACTACATTTTAGATAGAAAAGTCTACGGATCACTTTAGGACTAATGTCCAAGGATGATACAACCCCCCTGCAACATCGTCATCATTGCTCCCCCTTCCGAGGAAGGTCCTTTCGAACCACACCAAGCTTGTCACAGAAGTATTCAAAATTTACTCAAGACAAAGGCTTAGTCAACACATCAACAACTTGCTTAGTGCTCACATATTGGAGCTTTATAGCTCCCTTATGTACCATATCCCGTATGTAAAAATACTGGATTTCTATGTGCTTTGATTTGTCTTGGAAAACCGGGTTCTCCGTCATCTTTATACAACTATGGTTGTCACATAGAATCACTGTGGTATCCAACTCTAGGTCAAGTAGACCTGGCATCAATTTTCAAAGCCATATGGCTTCACAACTAGTGGAACAAGCTGTTATATACTCTACTGCAGCTGTGCTGAGAGCAACACTGGACTACTTCCTTCTAAACCATGAGACCATGGTAGATCCTAGGCAATAACATCCACCTTAGGTGGTCTTTTTGTCTTAGACACTTCCATCCCAATTTGCATCTATATAACCATGCAATCTGTAGTCATGATCTTCAACATGGTATAGACCAAAGTCTATCGTATCTTGTAGGTACTTCATCACATTCTTTGCAGCTACCAAGTGAATACGTCTAGGATTAACTAGATACTGACTTAGGTTTTTCACAACAAAGCATATATATGGCCTGGTATTCGACAGATACATCAACGACCCAATAATATGTCTATACTGAGTCACATCCACTAACTCTAATGATTCATTGGTTAACAACTTTAGGTTGGTATCCATGGGTGTGGCCATGGCTTACAGTCCAACATATCAATTTTTTAGGATTTCCACAACATACTTTCCCTGGTTGAGAAAGATTCCTTTAGAGTTCTGCCATACCAGACCTAGAAAATAGTGCATCAATCTAAGGTCTTTCATCTAAAATTCTTCAGCTGGATTCTTTTTGCACTCTACAATTTATTTCTCATTTCCTGTCAAAAATAAATCATCCACATACACCAATAATATGACAGGTTCATCATCCATAACCTTAAAGTAAAGGTTAGGGTCAACCTTACTTTTGGTAAATTCCAAGCTCGTCAAAAGGCTATCTATCCTTCCATACCAAGCTCCAGGAGCTTGCTTCAATCCATACAGATCATTCTTCAACTTGCATATGTGAGTCCTCCTATCTTCAACTTCAAATCCATGTGGTTGTTCTATGTACACTTCTTCCTCAATAACACCATTCAAGAAAGATGTCTTCACATCCATATGGTGTAAACTCAACTTCATCACAGGTGCAAGTTCCATGATGGTTCTAATGGAAGTGTACCTTTCTACTAGCGCAAATGTATCTTCATAATCAATTCCCTTTTTTTGAGAGAATCCTCCAGCCACAAACCTTGCCTTGTATTTCATAATACTTCGATCAACTGCATGCTTTATCTTGTAGATTCATTTTTTCCTTCTGGTTTGGGAACTGTATCCCAACCATTGTTCTTCATTATTGATTGGTATTCTTCCATCAGTGCTTCTACCCTTTCTTTCTTTTGTATAACTTCTTCATAATTGGTAGGTTCTTGTTCTACAAGATTGCACATCAAATCCACATAATTGGAAAATGGTTTTGGCTTCTTGCTTAATCTTGTGGAGCCTTCTGGAGCTCCATACTTCTCTGCTTCTTGTATAATTTCTCTTACCCAAGCAGGCTTTCTCTTTCATGACATATTCATAGTAGCAGGTTCTTGAGGTTCTAGCATATCATGGTCTTCTAATGTTTCATCTTCGGGGGAGGGTGCAACTCCTATATTTCTAGGAGATACATCTTCTTCATATACTTCTTCATGTTGACATTTTCTGGATTTCTTGAGAGCTAATTCTTCGTCAAATGTTACATCTCTCAATAATATCCATGTGATGGAATCCTGGAATGTATATTCTGAAGGCTTTGGAGACATCACAGTATCCAACAAATACTCTTCTATCCGAAATGGTCCAACTTGGTTCTCTTTTATTTTGCTATGTGAACATATACTGGACAACCAAATATCTTGAGGTGGCTCACTTCAAGCTTCTTTCCTAGGAACATTTCTTCTGGAGTCTTGAATCCAAGGGCATTATAGGATAATCTATTATGTACATAAAATACTGTCCTTTTTGCTTCAACCCATAGATGCATTAGAATATCTTGATCATGTATCATTTTCTTCACTACTTCCTTAATGGTCCTATTCTTTCTTTCCGCAACACCATTTTGTTGAGGATTGTAGGGAGTATTTAGTTCCCTCTTGATTCCATATTCTTTACAAAAGGCTTCAAAATATTTTAAAGTATATTCTCCACCATTGTCTGTTCTAAGTGTCTTGATTCTTCCTTCTGAATTCTCTATCAAGGATTTGAATTCCTTGAATTTTCCAAATACTTCATCCTTTTTTTTCAAGAAATATGCCCATGTATTTCTTGAATAGTCATCAATAAATGTAACATAATATTCATAACCACTCAAATATGTGGAGGGAATTGGACCACATACATCCAAATGGATTAATTCCAACGTACCTTTAGTCTTTGTCTCACTCTTCAAAAATGGATTCTCAATATTCTTTCTTTTTGCACATCCTTTGCAAATGCCTTCATGATCAATCTTCAAACATGGTAAACCCATCACTACTTTTCTCACATGGGGAGTGCTTTGTAGTTGATGTGAGAAATCCTCCTATGCCATAATTCTCTTGGGCTAGTGGTCTCATGAACATGGGTTGTTTCTGAATGTCCCTTAAGTTTATATCAACCTTCTTCTTCTTCAATAATGGAAACTGCATCTTCAATTGATTTTCCTTTGGGACACATAAGTACTTGTCCATCTATGAATCCAACCCCATATTCTTTATTATCTAATGCTGAGATACAAAGTAAGTTCTTCTTCAAACCTGGTACATATAAAACTTCCTTTATCTTCATGGGGGTTCCAGAATCAAGCTTGTAGCTTGTTTCACCAATTCCTTTGATATGCTATTGATAGTTATATCCTAATGATACATTCTAAGGAGAGTTCTTCTCTTCAAGTTTTGACAGAGTTTTCTTTTGTCTCGTCATGTGATTTGAAGTACCACTATCAATAGGCCATGTATCTTCTCCATATGTCACAGACCCAGAGAGTGCAAAGAATAATACATACTCTTATGCATCTTCATCTTTTGCTTGTTTTCTTCAAGGTTCTTCTTCCTCTTCTTCTTCATATTCATCTTCAACTAGGTGTGCATGATGTCTTTTTTTGTTGTTCCTCTTCTTGAATTCTTCTTTCTTCAATGGATAATTTCTTCCAATGTGTCCTATCTTGTCAAACATTGGAAGTTTGAGTAATTTCTTCTTGGATTGTTTCCTCTTGTCCTTTGGAACTTCTTGGGAGGTTGAGACTCCTTGTGGCTTTCCTTCTTGAAGTTATATTGATTTCTTCCTCTCTTGGTATGGGTGGCTATGGATTGATCATATTATTTAAGTAGAGCTTCTCTATTGACTTCTCTAGCCTCCTCTTGGATAAAATCTTCCCATACAATGTCGAATTTCATGCTTTCCTTTCTAGCACACATAGTTTGGATGAATGAATCCCAAGGTCTAGTGAGACCATTGAGAGTAGTCATAAATAACTCATCTTCATCAAGGGAGTATCCAATATATTCTAGTTTCTCCTTGAACTAGGAGACTGCTGTGAAGTAGTCTTGGATGGATTCTCCTTAGCTCATCTTGGTACCCTTTAATGAGTTCTCAAATTCATATTTCTATTGATGTTCCTTCCTTCATACATTTTGGATAGGGCATCATACATCTCCTTCGGGGTCTCCTTGGATGACACTTGAGGAATCAAGTAGTATTTGATTTGAATCAACAATGATTCTCATTTCCCTAATTAGGTCCTTCTTGTGCTTCTCCCTAGCTTCATCCTCTTAAGGTTCTGCAACTTCTTGCTTAATGTACTTGTCAAGATCACAAGATAGACATTGATTTATCCTGGGAAACCCTCTAGGGTAAGAAAACCCAACAAAACTTCCTCAATATAGATGATCAAAAGTACAAAGACAAATCCCAAACAAGTTCTCCTTCTCCTTGCATATATCTCTCTCTCTATCTCCTATGTGCATTACATAAGTGAGTGTGTGTGTCTAAATGAGGAGCACATCACTCCTATTTATACTTTATCTTCCACTTGAATTTTTCCCTAACTAGGTCGACCCCAACAAACTTAACTGGGCCGACTTAGCTAGGAAGACGCATAACAATATAATATTACTTTCTGGAGGGTTCTATCGACCTAACTTACAATGAAGGTTTTACCTCATGACTCTATGATGACCAAATACAATAACAACATCCCGACTCCGAATAAATTCCAATAATAAAATACAATAGAATATTCTTCGAAGTTATAATATTTCAATAGTTATTAGATTTAACTTAACTTGGTAACTGATATTGGTGATTTAGTATTGCATAGTTGTCATGTACTTGTTATAATGAGTGGATATGTGATCTCAAATGTTAAAGACCTTTTTAAATTATCATTAGTATTTCCTACCTTATGCAGACTTAGTATTACCTTGCTATGTTGGCATCACCTTGTCACTTTCCTCCACCCTTTCGTATCTTCCATGTTGTGATCAGCCCTTGAATTGGGCCTTGAATTATGAGATTGCAGACCTTCCCCCAATTGGATCTCTATGTTGGATAGACCCCATGATTGATATTTGTCTTAGGTCTAAGTGGTGTGACATAACCGATCAAAGCCTTGACCCTTTTAGGCTAGGAGAACCCGCCGGTGTTTGGTCTTGATCTTAGGTGAGTTGGGAGTCTAAAGCCTTGACCCTTCTGGTCAGTTTCCCTTGATGTTTGTGTTGGACTAGTAGTTGGATGAGGATCATACTCACGAGTTAGACAAAAAAGAGAACAAATCAAGGCAAGTCGATCCTAGTAGAAAAGGGTCAAATCAAGTCAAGCCGGCCCAAAAAAGGGACCAATTAAGGAACGTCAGCCCCAATAGAACTGTCAAGTCGCCTCCAATTAAATATTAGATTTTTCCACCAAAATCTGTATAAATAAAGGCCATCTATCCTACTTTTGGATACACTGCGACTTGGGCATTTCAAGCCAAGTTCTCCCTCTGCTAAGAGAAGTTTGCTACTACTTCTCGAGAGGGTTTTTCTGGGGTTTCTCCATCTTTGGAGAAGGTTTCTTATTTTCTCTTATTTTCTTGGTGTTATGATACTATGATCTAGAATTACTCTATCTCTGAACGATTATGCTCTCTTGGAAGGGTGAACTTATGGGTGACATTGATTTGTCTATGGTTGGGAGATGATAGTTGTGATCATTGTGGATAAACGAGATCCACCCTTTGTTTTTGTGCTTTGATATTCTTCTAGTGATGTTGGTTTTGTAGCTGTCAAATTCTACAATTTTGTCCTAACTATGAATGATTCCTGCCAACTGACCCGATGATGCACTTCTGGGCTAGGAGAACCCATTGGTGTTGTGACATGAGCTAAATTTGGCTAGTTGTTCAAGTTGTGTTAGTTAGACTTGAAGCAAATTGTACTACCATCATTTCATGCATTTATGTGATCCATTGAAATGCAAACCCGTGGTAAAAACTACAAGTAATTGTGCTTTTAAGAACATATAAGATGATTATGAAATGAAATGTTAAAGGACAAAAGAATACATGGAAAAAATTCTATATCTAGATGACTTCTATCCATAATTTATTGAGATGTAATGATTATTTCCTCATGGAGACCATGGGTTTCAATGTGATATGGAGTAAGGAGAACTAATTCTAAGTGTCCCCTAGGATCTCTATACTACAGTTGCTTGTGTACTCAATGCAAGGGTCCTAGCAAAGATACTCACGGAGCTTGAGTCAAGCTTGGATGTGAGTCTATAGACACTTGTTAGAGTTGAATGGACACTTCTCACACAAATTATTCCATTTGTGAGACACTACCCTTCCTTATTGTTATATGTCTTGCATATGTCCAAGTGGATCCTTGTTTTCCCTACTTGTCTGAAAGATCATTGTATCAAGGTCAACAAGAATTTCCCTTCATCTTAGCCCTGTTTTATTCATCCCACCCAGCATTATCAATTTGGCTAAGTTCGTAAGTGACCATGTATAAAGGACTTCATGGGATATCATGCGTTTAGGCTCTAAATTGCAAGTTTTTATTTTAATAGATTTTATTGATTTATCACCAGTATCATGTTTCTATTATTTTTCTTACCTAATAATATGAATAAGAGAGTTATTTTTAATCCCTTATGCACATTGTATTGATAATATTACAGTTCAGTCTTTATTTTGGTTATTTTGAATTGGCCAAGCTTAGTTTGTCCTGGTCAACACAGGTCCCAAAGCAGATTTGGATATAATGGTTTGAGATTGGTTATTTGTCACCTATATGCATCTAGTATACGATATCCATACTCATTTTGATGATTATTGGTCAAGATCAACATTCTTATGATTTATTATTATTTATTATGACCATTATTTTATTACTAGACAAGGTTTGGAGCTTTCAAAGGATATCTAGATGGATTCATGGTGTATTTGTCTTCATCATGGATTTGGAATCTTTGATTCCATTTTCATCCTCAGTTATTATTTTGGGGTAAAGGAAAAGATGATATTGGCATATTTATGTTCCAATGTTTTATTACTAGTGTTTTATTTCATAAAAAATGAACTAAATCTACTTCCAAGAAATCAATTTGGTCATTTTAGGGATAGGAAATGACATGGGATGTTTTATTATGATATATATTGGCCACATGTATCATTCTTCAGTAATATATCTCATCACGGGGCCCACATACATTTTGTTGATTGTTCTATGGAGGATGTCCCCCATGAGGGCGCCCCTCACCTTGAATTTTGATGTACTACCATGTTATATCTTGATATTATTGTATTTGGTTACTAGGGAGACTTTAGACCCATACAGTGACCCCTTTCCAAGTACAACATTGTTTTGTTTGATCATTATGATGTATTTCACCTTCCTAAGGTGTCCATGGGAAAAAGTGTGCCCCCCTCTTTATGATCTTGATCCATGTATTATGTAAAAGTTAAATCGCCATCGTTGATGATCAACTTTGTATCTTTTAATGAGCGGCCACTCATTCAAAAAGTGGTTAGGGATTTGGTCTCTCTCAAATCTATTTAAGAGAGAAGACTCTTGTAAAGGGGACTTTTGGATATTGGCTATTGGAATAGAGAAATATTTTTCAAAGATATTGTGTCTTCTTTGTCATAGATTGTTCTCGTGCTTGATTGTCAATATATTTCCAGAGATGTTCTAGTTGATTTATTATAGTTCCAAATATATTTTGTGGAGGTTCTGTGTTAAATTTGTGAACCATTGATCTACATGCAAATGAGAGAAATTGAGAAGGGAAATTATGCAGTGGAATAAACACGAAAAAATGTACACTGAACAATAAACTCATGCCACAAATTTCAGATGAAACAGACAAGTATTGATCAGTTAATCACAACATTAATCTCTATTCATTAATTAGTAATACAATGGTGTTACAATAAGTAGAATTTGAATCATGTGGATAAGATTCGAATCTACCAACTAAACCTGACTGATTAGCTAACTCAGTGTGTCTAAATCACTGTGTGGAACTCACTACTATAAATACGGATGTCTAAATCAGTCTACAATTAGTTAACTAATGGGGTATGTGGGAAAATGGTGCTACTCTCACTTAAATCATGCAAAAATGGCACTAGGCTAACTGGAAGTGATCTAACTGATTGTAACTAGAGGTCGACTCAACATAATTGCTTACCTACCATAACCAACTGATGGAGGTTGCTGGTGGCACTCAGAGTGGGCTCCTATAATGTAGGGATTGGAGTTGGTGGAATGAATGGAACTAGTGTCACCAATGGCATCAATATTCATGGTGGCACCAAAATTCCAGTAAGGTGATAAATGAACCCATAATCTCGGAAATAATAAAAAATAGACTATATTGGACAAATGATGATTAATCAATCCTAACACCCCCGCCTAATCCTAACTTTGGACAACTTGGGCCCTGACAACTAGGCCAAAATTCACCCATACAATCTAAATGATAAAATAAAATGCTTAATAAAATAACGAAAAATGGGGAAAAACTCATGGGACAACTTGGGCCCTGACAACTAGGCCAAAATTCACCCATACAATCTAAATGATAAAATAAAATGCTTAATAAAATAACGAAAAATGGGGAAAAACTCATGGGAAAACTCCTCCCCCCCCTCAAAATAAGCAGGTAAAATCAGGAAAACAAGTTATACTTAAGAGAAATTTTTTCTCTTTGAGTAAAAACTTGTGAAAAAATTGTTGCAATTCGCAACTCTATGAAGCATCCATGCAGAAACATGGTTCTTCTATGCATCAACATTTTGGGACTGTGCATGTGAACCTTTAAATCTTCTTTTGATCTGTTGAATGCTGCTTTTGTCTCTTCTTTCTGTAGGAGGAATGGAATTATCCATTTTGTTCATTAGTGGGCCAAATTGTGGATCATTCGCTATCTTTAAGTAGCATATCTGTGGAAGCTTGTTGCACCACTCTGTAGGTAGTGAAGCTGTGAGAGATAGTGCAACATGTTCATTCTGATATTGGGACCTCATACTTCTTCTATGATATGGATTCCCAACACCATTACCATCTCCTTGAATGAGATTTTGGGCCCATTTAGGCTTATGATTCAGAATAGGAGATGGATCTGGATCTATATCATCTTGAGGTATAATCTCAATATCAAGATGTAACACCCCGGTTTTGACCCCATTTTCATTAAATGTATATGATGTAAATATTATATTTAATCATGGTGTGGAGCTAAAGGAAAAATCCCCACCATTGATTTAGCGTTTTATGTTCTGACGATTAAATTGGTGCCGATGGTATTTTGTGCTAGCCAGGCACGTTATGATTTTAAATCATCGTGTAAATATGCAATTAATTAAAAAAACCCACAACCAGCTATATCAATGCAACAATAATGAGAAGGGGCATGATTTCCTAAGGATAAGGAGGGGGAAATATCCAAACCTTTGGGCCAATGGGGAGAAGCCAAATGTCAGAGGGAGAACCCATCAAACTATAAAATACCTTTCTTGTATCATTCACCCAATCATTTATTACTGCCAGAAATCGGTTGGGTTGGTTATTGCATGGGATGGGCAAGGTATGAAAACCCAAATTTGAATTGGAGAAGCCATCGATTTTTGGGAAACGCATTTTGACTCCTTGGGCAAGAAAAAACTAAAAAACGTAGGCCATTCTACCATGCTTTCATGTTTTTATGTTTTCCTCACCATTTTTCCTTCACGTGAGCTCTCTCAGGAATCCAGAACTAGCTGTGTGTGTTTTCATCCCACGTTTTTGGTTGTTGGCTTCATTTTCCCATGGATGGGAGGTCGTTTTTGTAATGCTAGGGATTGGGTTGGTTTTCCTCACGTTTTTAGAGCTGTCGGTGCATTTTCCACTCACGATTTTGCAGTTTCATGTGTTTTTACCATGGCCGTGAAGTGTTTTTGTTAGCTTCTAGTGGCTGGGATCTCTGCTAGGTGTTTTGGTGTCATCTCCACATACCCACAATGGGGAATTTCGTTTTTTAGTTTTGCCCAACGAGTGGGAGAACAGAGCCACGAAATTTGGGTGATGTTGAAGTCGTTTTGGCCATGTTAGGGCCATAAATGACTCTGGAATTTGAGTTGCTTAGTCTGAGTTGTTTCTACCCAGTTTCCATACCTGATTTTGGTCTCTGTGGTGTTTTCTCCTTTAATCCATAACTATTGTTGCTGTGTGCACACCGTTTGTTGGCCTTTGAACTACCTTTGGGTGTGGAAATGGGGTCTAAGATTGCTTGAAAAACCTAGTGTGTGTAGGAGCCTCACAGACAGTGCTAGAGGGCTAGATTTCTTCTTTACACCCCCTGAATAGCACTAGAAGGGAAGGCATAGCCCGAGGGATTATGTAGTAGAGAAGGGGATGCTTCCTTGTGTTGGGTGTGTGTGGATGTTTTAGCAATCAGGCTAGTTCTAGTGCAGGTGTCCATAGCTCTTTGATTGAGCTCACTAGCTTAGCATCCAACCTTTCCAGCTCCCGATACCCTGATAAACCCAACTGTGTTGGCTTGGCTGAGTTGTGTATCCTTGGTTACGTGTGAGCCTGCTAGTTTCCCCTTATTCCTTGTGGAATCATGCCCACCTCGGGGGTGGCAGTGTTGCTGAGTGATTGATGAGCACACTGGCCTATGGTTGGGTGGAACGTTGCAGTGACGTAGCTGGTTACGGGACAAGCTTTGGTTGAAGATAAGTATCTCTTGTTTATCTTGTCTCTGCAATTAAATTACTATGAACATGTGAAATGATTGAATGTGAATATCATGTATTTCTTCCGCTGTTTATTGAATGATATGTTGCATCTATGTATGTTTTTATTTTACTGCATTATATACCTTATGTTCATGGGGCTTAGTTTCCTGGGTGCGTAGTTAGCATGTTCAGTCGCTTCCTCTTCGCCAGTTGGATGGTTGGGGACGTGACACAAGATCATGTTAATCTTGTTCCTGATCTTCTGAAACTAAAACTTTAGACAACATATCATTATTTGCAAATGGAGATGAAAGAGATTTTTTACCTTCCCTTTTGAATGGCTACTGAGATTGTACTGGAGCTAAGTATGGAAGAAAGTGTGAGAATTCATATGCCTTGGAGACATGGTTTGCAACACCATTCACTATAATCTCCCCAGTTGAGATATCTGTTATCTCCACTGAGTTAGGACCAAATACAACTTGCTTTAGTGAGCCAGTATGTGTCATCTGGTAAACATATAACAAATTTTCTATAAGAGAGGGAACATAGAGTACATTCTTGAACTCTCCATGTTGGATTTTAATAGAACCTCTCCCAATAGTTAGGATCTCAGAATTATCCCCCATATGAATGTTAGGTCCTCCTAAGAGATCCAATGTAGTGAAGGATTCTTTGGAGGCAACCATGTGGTTGGATGCTTCAAAATCTATCAAGTAAGCCTTTGATCGAGTGAAGCCTGCTTTCAAAACATGGAACCTCTCATATTCTTCAGTATGCTCTTGAGCTTCAAACATCTCTGCACCTTGTGGAAGGGCAATATTGTTATGTTCAAGGAGTGTTGTCAACTGGTCAATGGTCTTCTTCATGCACTAATTCTCTGGATGAAAGCCTATCATACAGTATGGACACTTAGTCTTCTCGATTTTCTTCTTTTACTTGGAACCCAAGGCTCCATCAAAAGATCTATAATTCTCCCTTGGATTTGAATCATTGTTTTTGGTCTCCGTCCCTTTTTACTTCCCTCTTTCTTGTGCATTTTTTGAGTCTGTCACTAAGGTTGCTTGATTCTTAGAGGTCTGAATCAATCCTATTTGAACCAATTTATCTTTCTCTTGTATTAAGGACTCAACAAAAGCATCTAGAGAAGGCATTTTCCAATTAGGGATGGAATCTCTTCCATAATGGAATGTAGAAATAAATACTGAGTACTCTAAGCTAAGCTTGCTCAACACTGACAACACAAGTTGCTCGTCTTTCCTCTCTAATCCACATTGTTTACATTGCAGTACTAGTGACTTGTATTTTATAAAGAATTTCTGAATATATTAGAAACTGTTGGGCTATAGAGAAATGAGCTCATTCTCCAAAATATGCCCTCGAAGCTCATCTTTTTTTCCAAACAAAGATTCAAGATTATCCCAAGCTTCCTTCGGAGTCCTTGGTCCCTCAAGGTGGAACAAAATATCTCGGGAGATATGAGTGCACATGAAGCCGAGGGCCTCATCAAGATGATTCAAAATTTTGTTCTTCTCAACATTCTGTTGGGGTTCAATTTCTCTTCCCATTTTCATCCTAAACAGACCAAGCTTGTGCAAGGCTACCTACATATCTGCCCTCCAATCAGTGTAGTTGAAGGGTATAAGGATTTGAGGTATGAGAGCTGAATAATCCATCTTTTTGTATGTTAATCAATCAATTACTCAAGAAGCTACGTAGGTACCTGCAAATAACACTACAAAATCAATTCAATTTGCAATCATATGTCAGTTCAATCCTTTCCACCTCGACATGTACACTTTCTCAGAGTCCATCACACCTGGATAGACTTCTCTGGACATAATCCAGAGGGAGAAATTCTATGATTCCAAGATTTATGTGGAAAATCGGTTGCTTCTGGTGTACAGTGGAGGTCAGACAAGACTTGTTGCTAGCCTGAACAAGGCTCTGCCAACCATGTTAAATTTGTGAACCATTGATCTACAAGAAAATGAGAGCAATTGATAAGGGAAATTATGTAGTGGAATTAACAAGAAAAATGTACACTGAACAGTAAACTCATGCCACAAATTTTAGATGAAATGGACAAGTATTGATCAGTTAATCACAACATTAATCTCTATTCATTAATCAATAATACAATGGTGTTACAATAAGTAGAGTTCAAATCATGTGGATAAAATTTGAATCTACCAACTAAACCTGACTGATTAGCTAACTCAGTGTGTCTAAATCACTACATGGAACTCACTAGTCTAACTTCGGATGTCTGAATTAGTCTACAATCAGTTAACTGATGGGGTAGGTGGGAAAAGGCGCCACTCTCCCTTAAATCATGCAAAAATGGTGTTATGCTAACTGAAAGTGATGTAACTGATTGTAACTGAAGGTTGACTCAGCATAACTTCTTACCTATGACAACCAACTGATGGCTACGACTGGTGGCACTTAGAGTGGGCTCGTATAATGTAGGGATTGACATCGATGGCACTAATGGCACTAGGGGCACCAATGGCACTGGTGGCACCAATGGCACCAATGGAACCAGTAGCACCAATGACACTAGTGGCACCAATATTCATGGTGTCACCAAAACTCCAATAAGGCGATAAATGGCCTCTTAATCTAGGAATTAATAACAAATAGACTATATTGGACAAAGGAGGATTAATTAATCCAAACATTGTGTTTGTTTGCAAGGAGGTTGTCTTCTCTTGGGGCATTTTTGTGAAGGATATCCAGCTCTCTCCACTTATAGGGGGGGTTTCTAATGTGTCTTTGATAATTGGTTATTCTCTTTGATTTACTTTGCGTTCATAGTCTTTCGTTCTTGTGAAACAAATCTAACGTTTCATAGTTTGCATTTGCAGGGAGAGGGGCACATTGACTCAACTTGGGTAAATCAATTTATCTTGGACCTTCATGAAATTTGCTTGGAGTTGCTACAATCGGGATGGAACGTCATTGCACTTGGAATCTACATGATTTCCAGGTATTTCTATTTGCATTTCTCTAGTTTCGATTTCCATTCCACTTGTCACATGACTAAAATCCTAATTTAGTAACTAGAAAAATTATCAGGGCTTAATACACTTAAAGTTTTGATTATTAGGAATTTGGGTATTTTAGGCCATCCTGAAAAACCTGTATATCTCATAGGGTGTCATCATTGGACTTCATTTTCCCACTCAGAAGTAGACACTGCACTTTAAACATGATTCATCCTCCTTGGCAGAGTGATCAATTCTTTGAGTTTTGAGTTCCCATTTTTCTTGTTCTTCTAGATGTTGTCATATCTTCCATCAAACATCCCTAATCAAGTGTTAGTGAACCTTAATTGTTTCTCAATTAATAACTCTGGGCATACCACCAATTTCCACCTTCATTTCCCCCATGGTAGTGATATTGATCATTTGTACTATCACTTACAACCTAGATCTACATTATAACCATATAGTCATTGAATCTAAACATTTTAGGTTACATTTCCATTATCTAAACCATAATAATCCACTACATACTTATCAGTGGATACCTATCTCAAATCTAAGGTTTCTCTAACGATACACCTTATGTACTCTATTTTCATAGTTTGATATTGTGTTCTAGCTTTAGGTATTCCCTTTTAGGTTAGATTAGGGTATTCCCCTTTGTCACTTGGCTCAGTTATGGCATAAAGTGAAGAGAATCATGACTGGCATGACAATTGATGCATATGTGGGGGTCATGATACTCTTAGTTCACCTATTTAGTTTCTCGTCTCCTCTATCATCCTGAATAGGATACCTTATGTGGGGAAACTACAAGTTGTGTGATAACAACCCCTTCCCCACACCATTTGCAAATGGCATAATCATTGAAGTCGTAGGACATGAGTTTTATCCATTCACAAATGGATTCTTTGGGTATAACCAACATTCAATAGTAGAAGAAGATTAACAAAACACTGCATCCATGATAAAGGTCAGGTCATTTGCATACAAATTCATGACATTTGGGATGAAAAATGCACCCCTGTGATTTTCAAGAATAGTTGTGAAAGATTTTCAAAAATACTATTACAAAATCATGGTAGTATACTTTAATGATTGGGAAATTTATAACCTACTAAAGAATAATATATAGTCGCTTTGATTGATGTGGGAATGTTGTATACAAATTTAATTATCCTTAAATATAAAGATATGCATATTCCTGATCACATCGATTAGAATCCTTCTAGGTAATGTAGCTTGTATATGAGGTATTAAAGTCAACCTTGCAAAAATAAAAGTGATACACCATTTAAATTACCTATAAACCCTAAGAAAGTAAGGATTTTTTTGGGACATAAAAGTTATTACAAAAAATTTATGAGGTACTACTTAAATATAAGTTCCTCCCCCCTTGAAGAATTAGTCAAGGTTGATGCAGATTTCAAGTGGAGTGCCGAGTGTAATGAATCTTTCGAAATCCTCAAGGAAAAAAATCCTCAAAGTACCTTTTCTAAGATTTCTTGACTAGACAAATAATTTCATGTTTGTGTCAATGCATCAAGTACTGCAGTTAGAGTTGTGTTGGCACAACTAGGGGATGAAAGACTTGACCATCCAAATGTGCAAACGAGTCTAAAATTGAAAAAATTAGAAGAAAAAAAACTTCGACCATAAAAAGAGGACTAGGAATTATTTTTTCCCTTCAAAATTTTGATATTACTTGCAAATTCATTCACATTTTAAACAGATCATCAAGATTTGAAGTACTTAGTTAACAAACCAGTCCATCAAGGAAGAATGCTAGAATTTTAAAGGTTATATTAGATCTTCAAACATTTAGCACTATTTCATTATAACCAGAGAAATAAGATCACTAACAAAAATATAAGCACAACAAGACAAAAGAACACAAATATTTTCCTACAGGAAACCACAAGGGAGAAAAACCAACAACTTATTTAGTATATATTTTGTCACTAAGATAAATTCCAAACCAAGATAAGATAACCCCAACGACAAAAGCAACTACTTAGATTCCCCAACAAACGTCTTCTCTCTCTCTCTCTCTCTCTCTCTCTCTCTCTCTCTCTCTCTCTCTCTCTCTCTCTCTCTNGTGTGCCCTCTCTATTGATACTCATCAAGTGAGTGACCTAATTCTCTAACTATGTCGACTTGTCTCTCTTTCTGGGTCGACTTGTCTAAGGAGAAACAAAATAACATTTATATAATATTTATTGTGGGTACTATTGACTCGAATTACAATAGAAGGTTTACATTGATTCTTACAAGTACATTTAGATGACCAAGTACATCAATAACATCTCTCGAAGGAGGTACAACAATAATACAAAAAAAGTACAATAAGAATATCTTCTGAAGTTACAATCTTAAACACTCCCTCTTAACAAGGAAGGTATTCTTCCCCACAGTCATCATCACTGGATCATTGTTGCTGCAACTCAGTAATTGGGCCATTGACTTGTGGGATCCGTTGAATCTATACATCATAAGAAGTTCGTACAACAACCAACCCTTTTTCATGCTAGGTGTACCCTCGTATTGGTGCATCAACCAACCCTTTTTCATGCTAGGAACAACCCTCATATCAGTGCATCAACCAACCCTTTTTCATGCTGGGAACTAGCCTAATATTGGTGCATCAAACAAACCTTTTTCATGTTGGGAGATAGCCTCATCTAGATGCATCAAACATGCCTTTTGCATGCTGGGAGATACCCTCATCTCAGTGCATCAACCAACCCTTTTTCATGTCAAGATATACCCTCATCATGATGCATCAACCAACTCTTTTTTATGATGGGAGATACCCTCATCTTGGTGCATCAACCAACCCTTTTTCATGTTGGTATCTAACCTCATCTCGGTGTATCAACCAACCATTTTTCATGCTTGGAGCTACCCTAATCTCGGTGCATCAACTAGCCATTTTTCATGCATGGAAACATCATCATCTTGATCCATTAACCAACCCTTTTTCATGTTGGGAGCTACCCATACAATGACCAATCTTTTTTCATACTAGGTGTACATATCATACATCTTCCACAGATCCAACCCTTTTTCATGCTGGATGTGAATATCATACGTCTTCCATAGAGATAGTCATTTTTCTTGTTGGATGTGAGGACCAAACGTCTTCCACAGGGCCAACCCTATTTCATGCTAGATGTGAAGACCACTAATCTAGAACAGGAACTCATCACTCCCTCTTGCGATGGACACTGATCTGAACAACTCCAAGCTTGTCCATGAAGTACGCAAACTTCATTATCGTGAGAGGTTTGGTCAATACATCAGCTATATGCTCGTTCAGTGCAATATACTGGAGCTTTGCTGCTCCTCTTTACACCATATCCCTGATATAGTGATATTGAATCTCAATGTGCTTTGACTTATCATGGAACACAGGGTTATCAGATAACTTCACACAACTCTGGTTGTTATAGAATACACAACTCATATCTAACTTAACATCAAACAATCTTGTAAGTATCTTTCTAATCCAAAATGCCTCATATCTAGCTGAACAAACTACAATATAATCCTTCTCACAGCTAGCTAAACATGCTGCAATATACTCTGCCTCGACTGTACTTAGTAATACACTCATTTGGTTCTTGTTGATCCAAGAAATCATGCTATCCCCCAAGTTGAAGAAACACCTTGAAGTACTCTTCCTATAGATAGCACTACCAACCCAATCTAAGTCAACATATCCCTACAGGAAAATCCTCTGATCTCTCACATATATTAGGACATACTCACTTGTACCCTTAAGGTACCTTAACACATGCTCTGCCGCAATCATGTGAACACATCTCGCCTCTACCATGCATTGACTCAAGGTGTTCACCGCAAAGCATATATTCGTCTTCGTGTTCATCAAGTACATGAACGAATCAATAATTTTCCAGTAGACTGTGGAATTAATCGTCTTTGAAGTAGTATCACACAAAAAATTCAAGTTTGATGCCATCATTGTGGCTATATATTTGCAATCCATCATCCATAATCTCTTATGGATCTCTATTGCATATTTTCCTTGGCTAAGGAAAATCTCGTATGGATTCTACCATACCTCAAGACCTAAGAAATAGAGCATCATACCCAAGTGTTTCATCTCAAATTATGCGGCAAGCTTCTTCTTTGTTTCTTCAATGAGCTTCTCCTCACTTATCAGGAACATATCATCTACATACAATAGTAGTATCCCTGGTTTCCCATCCTTAACCTTGAAGTAAATGTTGGAATCCACTTTACTCTTGGTAAAGCCCAAGCTCATCAAAAATCCATTTATCTTGTCGTACCTTGTCATGGGTGCATGTTTCAAACTGTAAAAGGAATTCTTCAATTTGCACACATGTGTCTCTCTGTCATGTGTCTCAAATCCTACTGGATACTCCACATGCACTTCCTCTTCTACTACACCATTAAGGAAATCTATCTTTACGTCTATCTAGTGTACCTTCCACTTCATCACTGCAGCTATTGCAAGAATAGCTCTAATTGAAGTGTATATGGCTACAGGAGAAAATGTCTCCTTGTAATCTATGCCCTCTTTTTGGGAGAAGCCACGATCCATGAATCTTTCCTTGTATTTATCGACGCTTCTATTTGTTGCATGCTTGATCTTGCAGATCTATTTGGAAGACGCTACAAACTTCCCTTCAGATCTTGGAACCACATCTTAGACACTATTCTTCATGATCGACTAGTACTCTTTGATCATAACATTATTCCACTCTTTCTTCTCGACTGCTTCTTCATAGCTGGAAGGATCTACATCAATGATGTCACACAATAGTGCCACATAACTAGAGCATGGTCAAATTCTCTTACTTTCTATGGAAGTCCCATCTGGGGCACCATACTTCTATGCATCTTGGATGATATCTTGTGCCCAAGTTGTTCTTCTCTTGTGTGTGTTCACCTCTAGAGGTGGATCTATAGGTATTTGTGGCTTGGTCATATCATGTTCCTCATGTTCTTTTGAATCTCTCTCTTTCATCACCGTATCTTTGAATCTAGGAGCTTCATGTTCTTCTTCATGCACTTTGTTGGAGTGATCTCCCTTGATATGCTGAAGGCTGCATCGTCATCGATGGTAACATCTTTGCTTGCCTCTATCTTTGTGAATCTCGATATATAGACTATGTAAGCCTTCAATGTATCACTATATCTGATCATAATATGCCCTTCTTTCCTAAAGGATCCAACTTTGTTCTTTTCTCTTTGGGAATATGAATGTAGACTAGGTATCCAAATATTCTGAGATGGATGACTTCTGGTTTCTCTCCTGAGAATACCTCTTATGGAGTCTTGTTCTCTAGAACACGGTGCGGTGTTCCGTTCTGGACATAAATTATTATTTTGGCTACTTCGGCCCATAAGTGCATCAGAAGGTATTGATCATGGATCATGGCTTTAACTGCTTCCATTATTGTCATGTTCTTTCTCTCTACAACACCATTTTGTCGTGGATTATATGGAGTTCTCAAATCCATCTTAATCCTTGATTCTTTACATAAATATTTGAATTTTTTTGAAGTAAATTCACCACCATTATCTGATCTTAAGGTCTTTATTTTCTTTCCGTTGTGATTCTGTACAAGGGCTTTAAATTCTTTGAATCTACTAAACACTTCATCCTTTTTCTTCAAAAAGTAAATCCAAGTTTTGCGAGAGTAAGCATTTATAAAAGAAACATAATATGCATACTTGCTTATAGAGTTGGATGACATAGGTCCACATATGCCTGAGTGTACAATATCCAAGATCTCCTTTGCTTTGTTGTCAGTGCTTGGTAATGGTTTCTTCACATTTTCCCCTTGTGCACATCCTTTGCACACACCTTCATGTTTTGTCTAGAGGTCTAGTAGACCTGCCACCACTTCGCTTACGATCGGTAATGCCTTGTAGTGTATATGTGCGAGTCTCCTGTTCCATAGTTCACTTGGTTCTATTGCTTCATGAACCAAGGATTATTCTAGTTGGCCCTTTGATTTGTACAAGCCTCCCTCTTGCACTCCAATCACTACTACACCATCAAAGGTTTCCCCTTAGGCCACATGAGGACTTGGCCATCAACAAATGAAACTTAGAATCGTCTCGCATCAAATATTGAAATGGACAAGAGATTCTTCATCCTGGTACATAGAGAAAATATTTCATCTTGATAGACTTTCTTGAGTCTAGCTTATAGGATGCTTCTTCTACTCCTTTTATGGGATATTGATAGTCATCTCCAATGGGATATTAATAGTCATCTCCAAGTTTCACCTTGTGAGATGAGTCTTCTTCTGTCATGTGGATGAAGGAATGCTTGAACCTAGTCATGTGCTTGGAAGCACCACTATCTACAAGCTAAACATTGCTACAATGTGTAACCATATATGTGAGTGCCGAAATCAAGGCATATTCTTCATCACTAGAGGAGTCTTCTCTAGCTCTTTTCTTGACTGGTTCATTGTCTTCTGTAATGTGAGCATGATGTCTCTTCTTTCATTTCTTCTTGGGACAATCTCTTGCAAAGTGTCATTTCTCATTACAAGTGAAACATCTAAACTATGAGTAGTCCCTCTTATGAGGTATTCTAGTCTCCTTGCAAGAATGTCCTTCATTCTTGGTGTTTCCCTTATTAAGATGAGTTTTTAGGGCTTGATTGTCATCTTCACCCATATTCTCTTCTCTGGTTATCAATCGAGTTTCTTCTTGTGTGCATCCCTCCCATAGCCTAATGAATTATGTAATCCTTCTTCTTTTTGGAGACATTTACCACCATACACACTCATTTTGGTCAGTTTGGCCTAGTTAAACCACTATCCTAATTTTTATTGACTTAACTAACATCAGAGGAGCACTGTATGACATCATCATAAGCACACCCATGCCTACCTTCAGTCAAGGATGCTAACTTAGCCTTCTCCTACATTCGGAAAGGCTAACTGGAGCACTCCGGGGGTGATCTGTGTCATAAATGCACTTTATTACTAACTGATGGTTACAATCAGTTAAACAGAGCAGTGAAGGTGCCTCCCTTCATTAAATTGATTATTTAATGAGCTGGAGTCAACATGGGCACCCCCAACCACTTCTAATGGTCAGTTACACTTCAGTTAACCTCATCGGGGTTCATTGGAGTCATTGATGCGCTACCACTTGTTGGTTGGCTTGCAGTGACATGTGTCTGAGCTACTTTCAGTTAGACTCAGTCATTTATTGCACTCCAACTTTAGTTAGGGCTCAGTTGAGTCAATTAGGGGTTTTGATCAATGGTTAACTTAAGTGTTTACTGTGGCTTACATTTAGTTAAGCTAGACTCACTCATTAAATTCGATTGACCTCCTTGGGAATTCGAATTGTCTTGGCATTCATGCATCTGGCATGATTATTGTATTGTATCATCATTCTTTCATTTGATTATACAGAGCTGCTACTTCCATTGTAGCACCATTTTGCCAATTTTATGCATATTTGTCTATATTCTTTGTGAGACTGTGTTTTCAGTTCCTAGACCAATGTGACAAATTAATATGGTATCAGACCTCACATCGAGACGAAGCTCAGATCTCTCAAAAACAAGGTTTTTGACAGATCTTGCATGAAAAATCGAGCAAAGCTCAAAAATTCCAGCACTGCACCAGAAGCCAAGGCTTACCACTTAATACCCCAAGTAAGGAAAATGTTGATTAAGTTTGCTTGATTGACTATGCTGGGTGTGATGAAAGCCTAAAATGTGAAAGGTGTCCGACCTTATGGTGCCCCTTTTGTTGTGATTTGCAGGTTTTTATCAGGTGAAAGCAATCACTACAACAGTTTCAGATGGCTTCTTCCATAGAAATCTTGACTCCGTTTAGTTTCCACTCATGGAAAGGAGCCATGGAGATCCAACTACATGCCAGAGGACTCTATAGGGTCACTATGGACACTGAAGAAGAGCCTACTTCTGTGACAGACAAAGCTAGAGTCTTGAACAAGAAAGATGAAGCATTCAGATTCTTGTACCTCTCTGTTTCCCGGGATCTTCTTTTCCATCTCTCGGGATTGAAGACTCCAAAGGAAATCTGGGACAAATTGGAAACCCTGTATGGAAAACATGATGATTTGAGAGTATACCAACTTGAGAATGAGTTGATGTCTCGCCAGCCTTCCAATTTCAAGACCTTGAATGACTTTTTCACAAATTTCAAGCACATTGTCTTACTGTTGAAGCAATGTAAAGTGGAGAAGGAGGATTATTAGCTCATCCTCGCCACACTCTCCAAACTTGGAGCTGATTATTCGGTTTTTGTCTCTATATTCCGTGTGGGGAAGCTCACAACCCCTGGATGGAAGATGCCTTCACTCAATGCCTTCATTCACTACAACAAAAACTGGATTTAGCATCTCTTTTTGCATCCTTTTTTGCGTCTAGACTATCTTTCAGTGTATTTTTCTTCATTTTTTGGACAAAATGGCGCAATTTCACGGGTTGGTGCTATTTTAGGCGTTTTTTGCGTCTTTTTTCTAAATTTGGCGCAAATTGCGGCGTAATTTGCACTAGGTTTTGCACCTAGTTATGTGCCAAGTTTTGCATCAGGTTTTGCGACAAGTTTTGAGCCTAGTTTTGCACCTAATTTTGTGTCTAGTTTGTACATCTACTCTTGTTGCACCCCCTTTTACATCCATGTTTGCCTCAACTTTTATGCCCTTGTTTTCATCCACTTTTGCATCCTTTTTTACCTCCACTTTTGCATCCACTTCTGCTTCTTTTTTTGCATCCTTTCGTGCGCCAAGTTTTGCATCAAAGTTTACATCCTGTTTTGAGTCTAGTTTTGCATCTCGTTTTGTTTCAGCAAATTTTTGCATCCACTTTTGCATCCATTTTTTCGTCCACTTTTGCACCCACATTTTCATTCCTTTTTGCATCCCATTTTGCATCCATGTTTACGTCTTTTTTTGCATCTACTATTGCATCCACATTTGCATCCACTTTTTTCGCGTCCCAATTCATACCCATTTTTGCGCTTACTTTTACACCCACTTTTGCTTCAACTTTTGCATCTGCGTTTGCATCTTTTTTTGCATCCAATTTTACATCAGTTATTGCATCCCTTTTTGCATCCACTTTTGCATCGGGTTTTGCGTTGGGTGTTACGACTACTTTTGCATCTACTTTTGTTGCATCCACTTTCGTATCCAATTTTACATCCATGGTTGTATCCACTTTTGCGCCACTTTTTTCATCATGTTTTGCTTCCATGATTGCATCATTTTTTGCATCACCTTTTGCATCCATTTTTGGTGCACCCCATTATGCGCCCACTTTTGCGCGTACTTTTGTTGCATCCATGTTTGCATCATTTATTGCATCCATGTTTTTATCCACTTTTGCATCCAGTTTTACACCCAGATGTTGAAGATGAAAATGAAGATAATGATTATGATATTGAGGATGGTTATGATGATGATGATAATGTTGTTGATAATGAGGAGAACGATGACAATGATGATGATGATGACGATTATGATGATGATGAGGATAATGGAAATGGCGACATTGCCGATGATTATGATGGCAATGCAATGAATGGTGATGATGAGTACAATCAGAATGATGATGTTGATCATCTTAAAAAATAAGTTGTTATTTGTCATGCATAAATCGTGTGTGTCCTCCATGACCCTTTTCCACTAATCACATATTTTGGGGAGATGTTATTTCTTATGCCAAAGGTAATGATGAATAACTGATGAAAATGTCAATAATCATGATGATGATGTCAAGGACAATGGTGATGATGATTATGCCAATGATGATGACTATTGTGATAATCATGATGACAATGACAAAGACGACAATGATGATGATGATCATCATCATAATTTCCATCATCGTCTTCATTAAAAACATCATCACTGTCATTGTCATCTAATTCATCATCATCATCATTTAAAGCATATGGGATATGTTTACCATTTACAACATGCGTAACAAGTGCGATTATTCTAAAACACGCCACCAAATTACAAAATTCAAACCACAAGGGAAACATAATATTGAAATTGTTCCAATTTTCTTTCTCCCAACAAAACATGCTTCATTTTAGGGAATTATGTTAAAATCCATACATTCATAGTCCATCCATACTATACTTGTAATAAATGTAAATATAATACTTAACTGAATTTATAAAATAGGTAAATATTTTATAAACACCCTTATGATATATAAACTTCTTTCACCTTAATAATGGTAAAATATGTAAATATAATAATAACATAAAATTAATATAAATATGTTACTATAGTTCATATGTCAAGAGATTTAATATAAATAATTATATACAGTTCATATGTTATGTGATTTAATATAATTAAATATACACACATATTATTTACTTATACATTATACAAATTAAAATATAGATTAAAACCTATGAAGTTTCATAGGGAGGCGAAGCAAAACATGAAGGATTGTTCAAATATAGATCTATGTACAACTACCCATTTCCCAATGGGGCTTCTGCTAAATCAATCTATGGATTCAGGGTTATGAGTATCAATTTGGTCCCTCTGGTCCGTCCCCAATTTGGCCATGAGAGGATTTAATTCGGTCATGAGAGGATTTAACATTATTCCGCCCATGAGGACTTCTGAGGGCACCTAGTTAGCAACGTGGGTGTCTTGATTCTCGGGCCAGGACGTTCAAAGCCTGGATTTTGGGGATGGATCAAAGTAAACTAGGAGCTCTACCGCTTTTGATGCCTTTACTCTCTCTGTCTTAGATGCTGCTCTATCGTATACTATATAAGATATACCTATGCTGGTGGTGCTACTGATGCTAGGTCACCAAAATTTAGATCGCTATCTTGCCCTACCCATGGAACAAGAATTTGGTCGAATCTCAAGTCTGCCACATGCTTTCCATTCCAAAAAACTTCACAGTTTTGCATGATTCGATTTCCTTCTGGTACTCTCTGCTGGTTGGGTTTTCCATCTATATTTTCAATTAAATGAGGAATTCGTGTAATGCAGTTTAGTCGTTTTGGCGGATAGGTGTGATGCTTGTAACTGCAAATCTAATTCTTTCAGCCCGCGTTGAAATATTTGTAGTTACATATTTTTATTGAAAGCACGTTTGAGAATAGAAATTTCAGAAAAAGAGGTCAAACATATAAATCCATATCTTACTAAAAAGAGTTGGTATTTGTTTTTATCTAATTATTGGTTAAGAGTTTTTAAGATGGAAGGAATTAAAAGAGTAGGTTAATTGCTATAGAGTTAAGAAAGATTTATTCTTTAAATTACTTTTAAGGTTTTTTTAATTGGTTAAACTTTTTTTAGATGTAGGAAAATGGGTGAAATTGTGTTAGAAGTTGGTCAACTACTTGTTATTTTATATGATTTGATTTTTTTGAATAATGAGAGGAATCAATTTGCACTATCTATAACAAATTTTGGTCCATTTAAAAAAAATCTCAAATTCAAAATAATATATATATATGTATATATATAATGCATTGATATAGATCAAGCATTTTTATTAAAAACATTTAAAAAAAATAACATATTAATTAGTTACCTATAATCAATTTTAATTTTAGTTAGAATCCATTTTAATTTTAATTTTAGTTATAAGAATACTTTTGAAAAAATTAACATATTGATTATATAATTAAAATAATTTATTTTAAATTTATATTTTTTATATTTAGAATATGGTATTTATTTTACATTAATGCTTTTCATTTAAGTGTTATTACATTGGAGGCACATTTTATCAAATTCATGAAAATACAAAATATGTATGTTGGTTTTAAGTGTGACTCATAGTTTATGTT
>LPNX011157908.1:0-11310 GCA_001517045.1 Pseudotsuga menziesii
ATCTGTCGCAATTGAATCTTTAGATTATAGTTGATTTATGATTTTGGATTCTGAGTGTGATTAGATCAATAGGCAGTTCCATTGAATTAAGCATTAAGTAGAATTTCCTTTCTATCAGTAATTGTCGATTTCATTTCTGGTTGATGTATTGAAGGAAGAGTTGAATTTGTAGAGTTAGATGATTTGTGGGATCATGCATAGACAAGGGGATGAACAGAGTTATTAAGAACAGTATTTACTATAATGATTTGGTGTTTGGCATATACTGTGCACATACCTTTTGAAACAAAAGACTTCCCTGGGTTGACAATGAATTTCGTAAACTCTGTATGTTGATAACAATCTATCTGCATTTAGGGTGCTCGACACCACCACCACCCCCCGACTCAGAGCAAGGCCCACCACAACTAGCTGCATCCAAAAAACTAGAAGTGGTAGTCATCCCACCTCCCCAACCAAAGAAATCTTTAGCTATTATCCCACAAACCAAAGATGTCGACTCGACTGTTGTAGTTACACAGGTGCCAACACAAGCAGAAAAAGAAAAGCATAAGAAGAGGAAGGAGAAACAGAAAAAGGAGCATCATGGAAAACCATCAAAGGTCCAAATCAGATTGAAGGATGCAAGCTCCTTGATCGACCCAGACCTAGGACAACTCCTCAAGACCCTAGCGAGCGAAGCAAAGATGAGGAGTGAGCAAAGAAATAAGGAACTCGACGACAAAAATGCAGAACAGGTCGAGTTCCTCACCAAGTGCCGAAACCTGGCCCATTCCGTCCTGTCGGGCCCCATCGAGGTCGACACAGACAAACCGATCAAAAGAGTGTATTAGCTATTTGAGAGCATGGTGTCAACACTCCAATCTCACATTCAGGAAACAAAGGAGGAACAAAAATAAGAAACTGCCAGACTACTAATGGCATAGCACACCGCCTTCATTGAAGCCTATAAAGTGTTGCAAGATCACATGGAGGAGTTTGTCGTAACTGAAGAAATACTGAGACACTGGCCTGCTTACTACGTGCAAGTTTATCAGTCATATTGGTAGACCCGAAAAGAGATTCAGGCATTGGAAAGCAGGAAAGCCATTGAGGAAGCACTAAGGACCACAATAGAAGAACAAATAGTGCTTGAAACAGCTAAGCTATAGAGACTAGAGAGGGAATCACATCAGTGGGTGAAGCAAGCTATCCCCAATTTAGAAAAAGTCGACATCATCTATCCATAGATCAAATGACTTATAGAGGCTGCAGAGGAGAAGGACCAATTTATGGGCCCCAACATGGAGAGGATAGCAGAAGTCTCCATTATAGAAAAGATGTTGATCCTATCCATCTTGACCACACTTACCATCGACATCCAAAATATTTTTCAAAGTTGGACAGATTTCCAACATCACCTTGTAGTAACGGCACTAGCCATTGTCAAAGTCTATGTACATAAGCGACTGACCATCAGACTTCATAGCCCCTGAAAACAAGACAAAGCATGGTAACGTTTTTTGTCCCTCCCTGTTTCTTTGGGACGAAGAAATGTTTTGTTCATGGGGGAGATGTAGAAAGAGCAAGTCGATAAGTTGACTTCAACGATAGCTGACTTAGTTGATCAAGTGACTAAGTCAATGGGCTGACTTTGTCGATCAGTCGACTAAGTCGGTCGACTGACTAAACTAGAGATTAGGTCGGCCACCTAAGGTCATGTTGGTTGATCGAACCAATAGGTAGTTATTTTGTAACTGTTTTGTAATCATATATATTAGGCTGTTGAGCTAGATGAGAACTCAGTTCAGTTCTCTGTGTTGTATGGACTCATTCATATAATATAATCTTTTAATTCACCTATTTGTTCTTATCTCTTGTCTTTGTTTTCGATGTATGTTTTAGTATGTATTATTGGTAACCTTATGTGATCTGTGAGATTACAACATTAGTTCCATTACCAGTAGTACATGTATGAAATGCATGTAAACAGATGATACCAGAGCAGGAGATTAAGGACTGGTGGGAACATAAAGTTGAAAATTATTTGCAGAATTATGCACGAAGGAACAGATTAACAATCACACAAGAAAAATAAATATTCTTCACCGAAACACATGAAAAGTTTGTAGAATCAGTGCCCTAACTTCTGAAGAAACTCCTAGATGAGAAATCCAAAAGGGACTAAAGAACAATAGTTGTTGGAAAAACTAATCCGAGAAGGCAGAACAAACTTGTCAAAGTGATTTGAGAAAATCATCGACGACTTCTATGAGGAGCAAGTAGTCGAAGACAGAACTTCGGTGGAAACGGTCAAGGAGAAATTTTACATAGATCTCACTGAGCAATTTCTATGCTCCTTACTGACCTTGCTGTTCAAATTCTTTATCGAAAAGGGAGTAGGACATATTATCGAACCTCATCCATCACTTCATAAACTACTAGAAAACTCTAATTGGGTGGAGAATCAAAGGAAGTGGGAAAAATTTATTGCAAAAAGGGAGTGGGAATACTTCCTAGGAAAATAGACCAAACTATCCAGGATTTCTAAAAAGCATTGGGTAGGCTATGTGGGGGTAGGTGGTCATATGTTGGGATAGATTAGAGTGGATTCTAATCAACTGGAAATAGATACCATTCACCAATAATGAGAAGTCAACCAAAAGGGAACTCAAGAGAATAGTATCACACTAAGGTATGTCGGACATTCAGAAAATAGAGAGAGATGAGAGACAACAGAGGAGGGAAGTAAGAAGAGAAAGAGCCTTAGAGCTGCATAGAGGAAGGATTCCTAGGGCGACTGACCAGAAAGAGAATCCACCAAAGTTGAGTCATGATCGACATGAAGAAGGCATGGAACAAGAGGCGTCCCCTATGGTGGAAGAATTGTGGATAGAGTAGCTAGAAGCTCTCCAATTAAGAGCTCCCCGTGAAGGAACAACCCTCTCTCCATTGAATCCACATACTCAGATACATACTATTGTCAAAGAGGACCTCCGACTATGAGCTGGTGACTTTAGTATATGGAGTCGACTAGACGATGAAACATACACTGGACGACACCTCATTATACGTTGACCAGAGGAAGGGAATTGGGTTACATTTCAAGCGGTACCCTCCAACCGAAGTATGCACTTACTCTTACCGAAACATGAAGGAGAACCCCCCCTCCAAATACAGATTTAGAAGACATAGAGCATTCAGAACTACGGACAAATAGTTGCAGTGGGCCATTGATAGATGAAGTTGACATCAACCGACTTCCAGTCAACGAAGAATCGACAACTGATGGGAACGTAAGTTCCATTGACCATAGTCCCATAGAGACGAATAAACAAATAAACCCACCACCCTCACCCCCACCCCCACCTCCACCACCGTCACCTCCTAAGAGCAATGATAGTGATTCCAACATGGGTCACAGATCAGCTTGCTTTCCTCTATATGAGGGGGATGAGGACCCCGGATGACACTGGTTCATCTGTGAGTCGACATGGGAGGCCAACCAAGTTACAGACGATGATAGATAGATGGCATAGTTCACTAGTGACTTGAGGAAAAGGGCATTGATGTCATATATGACCTTTTCAGAAAGACAACCTAGAGCAACCAAAGCCGAGATCAAGGTGCAATTTCTATTATTTTTCAAAACTCCAGATGCCAAACACCTGGCAGCGAAAAAACTAAAAAAAACATCACATAAGCCAGGGGAAACTGTCCATGACTATGATAAGTGTTGGAAAGACATTCTGAGCTAGCTGAACTATGTTATAGATGAACAGTTACTAATCCAGTGGTTTCTTGCAGGGTTATCTTAGAAAGTGCACTAACACATCAGTCTGGAAACATTCAAATCTTATGAAGATGCACTAACAAAAGCACTTCAAGTGGAGATGGATGAGGACATACTCGCTTACCCCACTGACCATAGATTGGAAGAAAAACTCGAGAGTGTGCAGAATTCTTTAAAAGAGTTAAACCTCAAGAATCAGGAGATCTGGTGCACAAAGAGCTCGACGGTCGGACACTCCAAAGACAACTGTCGACGGGAATATAGCCGATAGGACGTTTGATTCATGCAGATGAAATATTTTTGCAACATCTTCCAGGAACACAAGGACCACTCAACAAAAGAATGCACGTTCAACATGAATAACCGCAAGGTATCCTAGTGTGCAATATGCGAAACCAAAATTCATAACACGGCCGACTGTCATTTGAACCTGAAGAACCGACAAAATTATCAGGCAGTCTACCAAACTAATGAAGTTGCACAACATAACGAGAAAAACAATTTAGCAAACAATCAGAATGGTTAGAGATATGACGGTAGACGATACGAGCGTTGGTATGACAATCGACATGGAGGATACAGAGGAAGAGGTCGATTCCATAGGAATTGCGACAACTGACCGTGTCGACCCATCTAGTGCTTTACATGTTCTAAGGAGGGACATCGGTATGCAGACTATCCATATAAATATAGAACTAAGCTCAAATTTTGTACTCATTGTGGAGTAGGGGATCACTCCCTAGAGGATTTCCCTACCATGTTGGAAAAAATAAATACAAATAAAAATGTTAATGTCTTGTCTTGTGTGCACAAAAATGATTTAAATACAAAAAATTTCCATATTGTAACTCGACAAGGAACAAAAACAGGCAGTGATAACCCAAGAATCAGCAAAATAAAAGAGAAAATTGTATATCCTAATCCACTAAAAGAAAAACAAACATACAAAGAAGCAACCAATGTATTCAAAGAAATTGCACGATAAGAACAAGTTAACGACATTGGACATAACACAATAAATGAATTAATCCAGCTCGTACAAAAAGACAACTCAGTATCTCAGTTCATCGATTTTCTATATGAAATAAAATGTACCAACTCTGAAAAACAAACAAAGAATATCTACAGCTTAAATAAAAAAGACAAAGGTGATGCTAACCCACTTGTCGACCTGGAAATCGAAGGATACCACGTCCGACAAGTCGTGCTTGACTTTGGCTCACAAGTAAACATCATGACTCATGACACTTGGGAACAAATGGGCAGACCTCGACTCTATGAGTCAGGCATATACCTGAAACTAGCCGATCAGGGCCTAATTGAACCTATTGGAATCTGGAAGAACGTTGACACAACTATAAAAGGAACCTCAACCAAGGTCGACTTAAAAATCATTGACCCTAAGGAAGGATCCAGTCCTTCCCAACGTTAGTCGGTAGAAAGATGAAGGCATAGATATGCCTGGACAAAGACAGGATCAAACTAAAAGGAAAAGAACAAAAGGTCATTGTACCTATTCACCCATCTCAAGGAGAACCTTGGACTGAACCTATCGATGAAGAAGTCGACGTCCGACAAATCTACCAGATTCAAAACAATGTAGATTATACAAAACCAAATATCCATGGAGAACTTCATTTAGGCAACCAAGAATCAGTTGGTTATAATTCAAATGCTGAATTATATGATTGGGATATTGAGAACTACAAAACACAAGCAAGAGGGTGCTAGACTATTCAAAAAGTGCAGAAAAAGCCCACCCAGCAGTGCTTCATAGTGTCCATTGTCCCAAAAATATTTTAAAAGAAAATTAGGGAATACCCTACCTTAGAACCTACCAATATAAATACTACACAAATACCAAGATACAAGGAAAGGGAATCACTAGTCATGCATGTAGAACAAGTTTCCAAAAAATATTGGTGAACATGGCCGACTTCAAAGACTAATAGAAACTTTTACAGGACAAGATGCTCGATGGTGGGATACACATCAGATGAGACTGTAGACCCAGACAACAGCTCTAACTTACTTTGTCGAAAGTTTTGGAGGAAACAAGTTAACCCAACAAGCTCAGATACCTATATTCACTCTAGTACAGAACCTAGAAGATCATATTAAAACCTATGAAAAAGATTGGAGAAAACATGGATACAAGGATGAACGAGCATGGCCACACTTGTTCCCATCAACCCTCGCCGACTTTCCAAACAAATGGTATAAGATGGAAGAAGCTGGAGGTGAAACATTCCTATGGCATGAACTCAGGGAAAATTTCATTAAAGATTTCAACTTTATACCTCAAAATGAAAACTTGGATGAAACAGCAAAACAAATTAAATACTTTATAGAACCGACTAAAAACAAACCCTTAAAAGATACCCGACAGACAATAAAATGCAACAATATACAAACGAGGATAAAACCACAGTTGACAAGACTATAATTAGCAAACAAAAACACAGAAGGAAAAGGCTTTAGATGGAAATCCAACCATATCGAAACTACCAAACCTATTTGTACAATCCTGAAAGTAGAAACAACTGACAAACAGGATACTGATAGAATAATTGCAGCTAATTTCCCTACCACATTCTCACAGATCAAAGAAGGAAGTCAACCGATCAATGAAGCCAAAGCACCAGAATGGCTAGATGCTAAATTCAAAGCTAGAGAATTCGACATCTCAAACGATGACAGACCAAAAATGGAAAATATTGGTGACTACTGGAGTGAAGAGAAAACCACAGAGATAGTGAACTTATTAAAGGAGTTCCAAAATGTATTTTCTAGAGATTATAAATACCTCAAAGGATTATTCCATGAAATGGGAGAAATGAAGATTGATCCTAAACCTGATGTTTGACCTGTGAAGAAAAGGCCATATAAACTAGCTCACAAATACAAAGAGATAGTCAAAAAGGAAATTGATAACATGCTTGCAGCAGGCATGATCTATCCCATCGACTAATCGGAATGGGAAAGTCTAATGGTTGTACAGCCTAAGAAACATGATCCGACCAAACTAAGAATTTGTGTCGACTTTAGAGAACTAAACAAAGTGACACTGACAAATCCATTTCCAGCTCCTTATGCAAATGAAATCTTAAATGAAGCTGCAGGACATGAATGCTACTCATTTACAGATGGATTCTCAGGTTATAACCAAGTTCCAATAGCTAAAGAAGACCAAAAGAAGACAACCCTTGTGTGTGAATTTGGTTCATTTTCTTACAAGGTTATGCCTTTTGGATTAAAAAATGCACCTGTAGTATTTTCTAGAATGGTTGTCAAAACATTTCAGGAATATATCTACAAGACCATGGCAGTATACTTTGATGATTGGACAATATACTCCATGTTAAAGGATCATTGCAAATGGCTTAGACTTATGTTGGAAAGATGTCGTCAAATCAAACTCTCCCTAAACATCAAGAAATGCATATTTGTGACCTCTATAGGGATATTATTAGGGCACATTGTCTATAAGGAAGGTATTAAGGTTGACTTTGCAAATATCAAAATTATCCTCGACCTAAAACCACGAGTAAACCCAAAACAAGTCAGGGTGTTACTTGGCCACACAGGTTCTTCGAGAAAATCCATAAGATATTATTCAGATATGACATATCCTCTTGAAGAACTATTAAAGGAAGATCAAGAGTTCACTTGGACAGAGGAGTGCCACATATCATTCAAAAAATTAAAAAGAAAATTAGTCGAAGCACCAATCCTAAAGTTTCCAAACTGGTCGATCAAATTCCATGTTCACATTAATGCATCAGGCCTAGCAATATGTGCAATATTAACTCAACTAGGAGATGATGGAATGGATTATCCTATAGTTTATAGTAGCAGAAAATTAAACAAGGATGAGAGAAACTATTCGACAACCAAAAGAGAAGCACTAGGAATGGTCTTTGCACTACAAAAATATTGCCATTATCTCCTAGCTAACCCATTTATATTCTATACAAACCATCAAGCCCTTAAGTATCTCGTCAATAAACCACTTCATCATGGAAGGATCTATCGATGGCTACTTCTCTTTCAAGAATTTGAGTTCGAAATCGTTGTCTGACTAGGCAAGTTAAATGTCAGCCCTGACCATTTATCCCAAATTGACACAGGAGAAGAATCGACAGGAGTCGATAATGACTTACCTGATGCACATTTATTTTGGATAGAAGCAGTCCCAGTAGAACTAGAAGAAATAGCCTAGTTCTTGGAAGATGGACATGCACCAGAAGGAATGAGCACAAAGAAAAAGAAGATCTTTGCTATGAAGGTTGCACCCTATAGTCTTATAAATGGATTTTTATACAAAATGGGATCAGATGACATCCTCAGAAAGTGTGTACTAGAACATGAACGAGACAACATTTTTCATGAAGCACACTATGGACCTGCAGGAGGACATTTCCAGGAAAACACAATTGCAAAGAAAATCCAACAGACAGGGTTATGGTGGAAGACACTTTACAGAGATTGCAAAAAATTTGTCAGTCGATGTGATATATGTCAATGACTAGGTTGACCCCTTCCTAGCACAGAAATTCATTTGATATCAGTAAACCCAAGTTTGACATTTTAAATCTGGGCCATAGACTTCATAGGACCATTTCCTATACCAGCAAAAAGGACAGATGCAAGGTATATCATAACTGCAGTCGAATATGTCACTAAATGTGAAAAAGCTGACCCAGTCGACACATGTTCTAGTGAGATAGCTGCTAAGTTTATCTATGAGAATATCATCACTAGATTTGGATGTCCACTCACTCTAATTATTGACCAGGGAACACACTTCATCAACAAAACTATCAAAACCCTAACCGACCAGTTCCAAATCGACCATCGTCGGAGCGCAGCATACCATCCTCAGTCGAATGGAGCAATTGAAGCATTTAATAGACATTAACAAGAGGACTAACCAAAATATGTAATGCTGATAAGGACGATTGGGATGAGAATATACCTACAATATTATGGGCATACAGAACAGCATATAAATGCTTGAACGACCAAACTCATTTTCGACTAGTATATGGGCAAGAAGCAGTACTTCCACTACACTTCCAACAATAGACACCTATCATCGCAGAAATCCTACATGTCAATGTGGAACAAGGAAGAAAAGACCGACTATTTCAACTAAGAAAACTTGAAGAGCACTGACTAATGGCAATACAACATCAATAAATATAAAAACAACAATAGAAATCATGGCACAACCGAAACATAAAGAACAAAAACTTGTCGGGAGGATACTTTGCTTTGCTATACAATAGTCGAGTAAAAGGTAAACCTAAAAAGCTCCACACAGAGAATGGATGGGACCTTACGTTGTCGAAGAGATACATACCAACAGATCAATCCAACTAAGGATGTCACAGGGCATAGTATTTGGGAAGCTCATTAATGGTTCCTGACTAAAACGCTACAGAAACTAAAAAAACAAAAAAACATATAACGACCATAACCATCAACCAAAAGCCATAAAAACTTAAAAATCCAAAAGCCAAAAAAATATCATACATACAGCAAACTATGACAGGAAATTACCACTTCGACAATCGACATCATGCCCATCGACATAAAACTATCAACCATTTTCATCGACCGACCACTTCCATCGACCATTCTCATAACCAACATCGACCAATGACCTCGATAGTCCCATCGTGCATTCATGACATCGAGCGTCGAAATAAATTCATCATTAACGCACACTCAAGTATTCCAGCTAGAACATCACGTCCGCCATTAATACACCCATCAACGCACACATCCACATCACCTCCTATAAATATTGGATTGTCGAAGGATCATTCACCACAATTCATATAGAGAGAGCATCAGAGCATCCATTTGAATGAAAGACAATAAATAATTAGTGAAATAGACCACCAAACCGACACAATGGCACCTAAACAAACTAGAGCCTCAACCAAAGGCAAGGAACTACAGGCTGTAGATACACCCTTTAGTCCGCAGGCTGAAAAACATTAAGAATGCCAAGGTACAGGAAGGATAAAGGTAAAAACTATGGGCCTAGATGAAAGGATGGGCTTATGTCAATAATAAAGCCACTCAAGGCGTAGAAAAGATCAAATACATCACTATATTCAGCTATGTCAATGCACCACTCATGGCCAGCTTTGGTGGCATGAAGGAAACTGCTGTAAAATTCATCATCACCTAGTACCACAATGGTCGGTTCTACTTTGACAAACCGATCGACATCTTTGGAGAAGTCATCTCCAAGATGACTGGTCTCTCAAATTAAGGAAACCCAGTACTAGTCGGTATCAAAGAAGGACTGGTCGAAGAGCTAACTAGGTTGACTTCAAGAAAGAACTCAAAGGGGTTGATGACCAGCCAAATCAAAACCCGAACGCCCAATATTGTGGCCAAAATAATCTCAATCACACTCACCCTGGTAGGTCGAGGCAGTGACCTTAAGTTAAAAATGCCAGAAGCTGTCGACACCATTGCCACAGACGAAAGGATATACAGATGGGCTGAATATTTCACCGACATGGTCAAGACCATCTTTGCAAGATTCCAAGAAATGGGGGGAATCATCAAGTTCCCCTCCCTAATCTTATGGATAGTCATTTACCATATCTTCCCAGAGGGGAGTCCAGTCTTTCAGGAACCGTCGAGGTTCCACATGTGGAGATTTAAACCATTCTCCCAGAGAGGAACCTTGTAGGAGCTTGAGCACGAGAAAGTACTGTTGGAGAACTAGATTCAATAGCTCAAAGTCCACATGACTAGATGTAGGGTGCCTTAAAACATCCAAACAAATCTACTGATGAACTCCCACATCCGGCTAGAGCTCGACCATACCTCGGTGTGGTACATGCAGGGAGACAACTCAAATGCCAAAGCCCTCGACTACTATCCATCAGTTGATTAGATATTTAAGGAACTATCTCGATAGGCCAAAAGAAAAATACCAGCACAAGCAATAGCAAATCAGATCGACTTCTCGATCAAGGAGCCGCTCACAGACCAGGAAAAAGAGGAATACTATGAGCTCGACCTCTATATTACCACCTTTGTGTCAGATGAGACACCGGTCGAACACAGTGGATGACTTCAAATAACCATCAAACCTTCAACCGTAAAAAGGGCAGAACCCCAGATAGTAGAGACACAGCCAGAGCAGCAGGTAATTCCTCCAGCTGCAGAAAGTGTCGTCCCAACCCAAGAACCTGTTAAATTTTCATATGCTTAACTAAGACATAAGTATATCATTTCATTTTTCATAATAAAATCATATAAAGCAGGATCACTGAAAGAAACAGTATCACAAGAACAACACAGATTTATCCTGGGAAAACCCCTAAGGGAAAAACCCAGCAAAATCTTCCTCAATATAGATGCCCCAAAAGGGAAAAAGGTAAAACCAACAAGGAGAATAAAAACCTGATTCTCCTCCTTCTCTAGCAACTCCTCTCCTCCACAAGTGCACTATTCCAAGTGAGTGTGTGTGTCCCAAATGAGGAGCACTACACCTCTATTTATAT
>LPNX011157908.1:14298-94428 GCA_001517045.1 Pseudotsuga menziesii
TTGGTAAAGTATTGATCCATCACAAAGCTATCCATCATGTCATACCCTGTCGAACTCAGATATAATTTTCTGTAGTCACTCCCCCTGAAGTGGAGTATCATCTTCCTTCTTCATTCTGCACAGGTGGTTCTATGCTTGACATATACTGGTCAATAGAGTAGGTCATGTCATAGTCTATTCTTTCTAGGGAGAATCATGAACCTTGCTTTGTACATCATATCATATACATCATTCCCCATGATCAACTGTTATTCTTTGATCATAGCTTCTTCCATAGCATTCTTTTCTTCATCTTGAGTTATCTCTTGTACCCATGGTGGTCTTCATCCTTCAAGGTGGATCTACAACTCTCTGAAGCTCTTTCTATCGTCATGGTGTCTCTGACTCTGGGAGCTTCAGATTCATGTTTATTGGAGTGAATCTTGAATTGTCATCACTTGTTCTTCGGAACAAGTCTCATCCTTCTTTTCTTGAATGAGGCTGTACATGACCTTTCCTGCATTTCAAATGCACCAGCTGCATGGTTAGAACTATTTCATAAGACATATGCATAACGACAAATTCTTATGCATCATGCAACTATTTATTCAATACAACATTCAACCATATCTCACATAGAATTTCTAGATGCTTTCCATCTCTACCATGACATTATTGAGATTGTGCACTAATCCAATATGTCAGCAAAGAGGTTTGATAAGTAGCAATGGAGAGTTGTATAGCACCATGAGCTACTTACCCATCACATGCATATTAGTAGTATACAGTCATTAATGCAAACAATCTATCATGCGTAACACATCAACTGAATATAATCAAATGTGTAACAAAACAATATCATGAAATGACAATTGAATACTTATCTTTATTTGTTTCATGGGTATTCTCCTTCTTGAGTCTTCAGCTTCATCGACTTCTTCATTTATGATAGCTTCGTTTCTTATCCGAATGCTGAGGTGGATAAGAATTTCTTCAAGAGTTGATATCTTCATATTTCTCATTGACTGAGGGATCTTCTTTGGAAGATGAGAGCTTGATCTTCAGAGACGAGCTTCTTCTTCTTCCCCAAGTCGGCTGAAATTAATCACTTCCTTCTTAAACACATTTCTTAAATGAATGAATTCCATGATCCTGGGAGGCCATCCAAGGTGTCCATCACCACTTCTGCATTCTTCACTTCTTCTTTCCCCGCTTGAAGTTGTTATTTGATTTGAGATATCCTTATGACTGCATGGTCTCTGCATTCTGGATCTTCACATTTTTCAACTGGTTTCTTAAGGTCATATTATGATCTATGTTCTTCCCTTTAAATAGCTTGGTCAAGGAATCAAACCTCATTGATGTCTTTAGGGAAGATACTTGTAGTACAAGTTGATTCAAAATTGAATCATCAATGATCTTCTGGGATTTGACCCAGTTCTTCTTGAGAAAGGCTTCTAGCCTCATCTCCCTCTGAAACTGGAACCTCTATGCTCATGTAGGTGTCCAATCCATTTTCTTCAGAGAGATCATATACTTCTATGCTTGGAATTTGTCAACTTCACCAATCTTATCATCAAGATGATGTCATATATCACTTTGAAAAGAGAACCTCAAATGAACATAACAAAGGATTAGATCTTACCAATTTGAGGTGTCCGTTCTGGTTCCGGAGCTGGCTAATCTAGGGTTTGTCATAGAAACCCTAATTTTAAAACTCAAAATATTTCAGATCTAATTGTATATACAGATAGATCTCTTCAAATGGAGCTGTCCAATGTACTCCATTTCTGAAAACAGTGGAGGGAAGCTCCCGAAACAGGAAGCCCTAATTTTCCAATTTCTTCCGCAGAAATGCCTGTTACTGTTTCTGTGATATCTATGAAATTTCAGATCCTATATGTCTGAGGTAACCTCGCATGTCCCTGATCCACCACTGTAGGTTTCATCAGAATTGGTTTCACCATTTGGGATTTATGATCATTTTCCCAAGATGAACTGTTACAGGACTGTTCAGAACAGTGAAGTTGTACGGCATACCACGTGTCACTGGTTCATCTTCTGAGTCTGATAATCATACCACCAAAATTAAAGTATGTGCCCTTTTTGGAACATCTTCAGTAATTCCATTTGGACCTCTGTATCCCAAGATATTGCAATTCTCCCCAGGTGTCCTCTTTAGGGATGAATTATGGAAGAGGCTGGAACCCTAACTTGGAGAGAACATATCTCCTGGAATACAACGAATCTATGGATGAATTTTGGACAAAGTGTTCATCAGGATTTTAGATTTGGCCCCTTCAATTTTCAGCTCCTGATAATTCTCCAATCTCGAAATATAGCGAATGTGCAAAAACATAGCAGTTTTAGTATTTAGGGTTTTTCTAGCTCGGGGTTAAACTAGGGTTTGACTTTCTCGGAGATTCACCCAACCAAAAAACTTGATCCAGGTCTCTAAACTTCGGTTTTGATGAGGAGAACAATCCTATGCTGGTCTCACTCAAAAATTCCTCTTCTGTAGAAATCCCTAATTTCCACAACGAAAATTGAAAATGCTCGGAATCGAATTCCGCTTCGACAGAACGATGCACCCTTCAAAGGAGAGTCATCCTAGCCTTCTTTGGCTGATTGATTGTGGAGAGAGAACCAAAAATAAGAAGCCCTAGCTTCTGTAACTTGTGAAATCTGCCCTATTCAGGTTAGCTCTGATACCATGTTAAATTTTCATATGCTTAACTAAGACATAAGTATATCATTTCATTTTTCATAATAAAAGCATATAAAGCAGGATCACTGAAAGAAACAGTATCACAAGAACAACACAGATTTATCCTGAGAAAACCCCTAAGGGAAAAACCTAGCAAAAGCTTCCTCAATATAGATGCCCCAAAAGGGAAAAAGGTAAAACCAACAAGGAGATCAAAAACATGATTCTCCTCCTTCTCCAGCAACTCCTCTCCTCCACAAGTGCGCTATTCCAAGTGAGTGTGTGTGTCCCAAATGAGGAGCACTACACCTCTATTTATATTCATCCGTTTACTTAAAGTTTAATCAATAAACATGTCGGCTTAATTTAACTCATGCAGGCTCGAGTTACACATGTAGGATCAAGTAACCACACTGGGGTGCTGATGACCCACCTTTACAAATAGAGGGTACTACCTCATGACTCTTATTAGTTCTTCCGATTAGGAGCATCGGGGTACAATGTAATACAAGTGGTTCTCGCGGTTGGACCATCGAGGACCACAAAAGATACATAAAGAATATTCTTCGAAGTTACAATATTTCAACAGAACCGAGGGGGGAGACAGAGCCAGAAAACCCTGAGTACGCTATCACAAAAGGCATCATTAGAAAATTGTCAAAAGAGATAACAGCGGCCAGGAAGAAGCTCAAAACACAACAACAACAACAAGGTAAAGGTAAGCGCAAGCTTATCCTTGTAGACTCATCAGAAGATGAGGAGGATCTAGCAGCCAAAACCCTTAACAAAATAGGCGATGCTGCAGCAAACAAGGTGCCAGTCGAAACCCAGTTCCAAATATTCGTTGAGGCAGGAGCACTAGCGGGTCGACCAAAGAAAGCTATTACCACGACGACGCATGACATTAGAGGAAATTTGGGGTCTAAAATGGGCCTTATAAGAAAACGTGCCAAAATAAGTTTTTGTGAGTTGGAATTCAAGAACCAATAGAATTTCAATAAACTAAGTCAACCATAATGGTTGAATTGACATATTTGTCATTAAAAAAAAACTATTTTTTTTGTTCGTATTTTTGACATATCTCATTGTGTTTTTACTCAAATTTCGATCAGGAGAGCTCGTTGGATGCGGAATTTGATTTCACATCCAATGAGTACCCACACTACATACTTTTGATAGACCCCTCTACCCTAAAAACAAGAAATACCTAAAAAAATGTGATGATGATGTCATCGTCACATTTTTTCAGGTATTTCTTGTTTTTGGGGTAGTGGGGTCCGTCAAAAGTATGCAGTGTGGGTACTCGTTGGATGCGGAATCAAATTCCGCATCCAATGAGATCTCCTGATCGAAATTTGAGTAAAAACACAATGAGATATGTCGAAAATATGAACACAAAAAGTAGTTTTTTCTTTTCTTCCTCCAAAATTAATCAATATTATTTTATTATTTTCCTTAGGAGGCCCATTTTAGACCCCAAAATTCCTCTAATGGAAATTTTTTGATCTAGTGTCTACGCCCCCACCCCCATCACTGTCAAAAATAACTGAGGAACAAGTACCGACACTGCAGTCAGTAAGCCCCCTCAACTTGTGCAAAAGTGTGATGTCGGAAGAGGTGAAGGAAAAATTCGACAAAGACAAATATTTGTAGGCATTCATTAAGAAACTCCCTGAATTATTTATGTCGGCCCAGAAGATATCCACAAAAGCACCTCTCTTCACGGTCGGTGGATACCAACCAAGACACGAATCCTAGTCCAGAACCTTTGCAACCATCACATCGAATATCAAGAGAAATCTTGACAAGGAAACTGAAGTGGTTGCACGTTGGACCTCGACTATCACCCCAATCGTACCTCAAGCCAACCCACCAGCCACTGCCCTGACTTGAGGGGAATAAAATGAGGAGGACATAGCCCAACAAATTAACCAAATGTTCTCTAACTTAGACTCACCTCCCCACCCCAACAATCCACCACTCACCCACACTTCCCCCAAACCAATCACCCCCGACCATTCGCCAAGTCCATCACCACCACCAACACCACCCCCCGACTCAGAGTAAGGGCCACCACAACCAGCTGCATCCAAACAACTAGAAGTGGTATTCATCCCACCTCCCCAACCAAATAAACCGTCATCCACTATCCCACAAACCAAAGATCCTGACTCAACTATTGTAGGTACATAGGTGCCAACACAAGCAAAAAAAGAAAAGCATAAGAAGAGGAAGGAGAAACATAAGAAGGAGCATCAGGGATAGCCATCAAAGGTCCAAATCATATTGAAGGATGCAAGCTCCCTGACCGACCCAAATCTAGGACAACTCGTCAAGACCCTAGCAGGTGAAGCAAAGACAAGGAGTGAGCAAAGAAATAAGGAACTTGACAACAAAATTGTAGAACCGGTCGAGTTCCTCACCAAATGCCGAAGCCTGGCCCATTCCGTCCTACTGGACCCCGTCGAGGTCGACACAGACAAACCGCTCAAAAGGGCGTATCAGCTATTGGAGAGGAGGAACTGACATGATATTTTAAGTTAATCATGACCGAGGACAACAATGACAGGGACAAATATATTGCTCGGATCACTGCTCCCATCCACAAGAACATCACCAGGGAGGAAAATGAGATTTTCAATAAACCCATCTCCATGTAGGAGGTGGAGGAGGCAGTGAGCCAGATGGACCAAGGGAAGGCCCCTGTTCTGGATGGGATCACAACCAAATTATTCCACTTATTCTGGGATATGATCAATGAGGAAGGCTAGGAAATTGTTGATAAATGAAGGAGAAAGTGAGGGGTCTTAAAATCCTTTAATGCAAATTTTCTAGCACTGATACTGAAGGGGGAGGGAGAAGACTCCCCAGATAATTTTAGACCCATATCCCTCTGTAATGTGATTTATAAAATCATCTCCAAGGTGATCACAAATTCACTAAAACCCCTACTCCTAGGCCTGATCAGTCGAGAACAATCCAGTTTTGTGGAGGGAAGACAGATCATGGAGGGTTTCATAGAATTCCATAAAACCATCCATTCTTTGAAATGGACTAGAAATCCTGGAATTCTCATCAAGCTTCACATAGCCAAGGCCTATGACAAACTCAGCTCGAAATACTTGAAGAAAATGCTAAGGGTGTATGGTTTTATCTCGGAATGGGTGGAATGGATAATGGCTTTGGTCACCACTCCTTTCTTTTCCATCCTGCTGAACGCTTCTCTGAATAATCTATTTTCACCAACATAGGGGATAAGGAAAGGATACCTGCTCTCCCCATTTCTTTTTGTCCTAATGGCGGAGGACCTAAGAAAACTCATCCAAACTCAAGCAGAAGAAGGGGGACTCCAGGGACTCTCGCTCCACGAACGCATGGAAAAACAAAATCACCAGCAGTTCATGGATTACATGATGCTTATGGGGCACCATTCAGTCTAATATTCTTGCAATTTAAAAAGGAGTTTAACGCTCTTTGAAAGAGCGTCGGGGATAGCAGTTATTGTTGGAAAACATTAGGTATTTTTCTTAAACACAACACCCATCAAACAAAGAAATATTGTTAGGATTTTGGTTTTCACTAAAGGAACCTTCCCTTCCAAGTATATGGGGGTTCCTCTAGGTAAGGGGACCATAAGATACGCTTCATGCCAGGATCTCATTGACAAGATCAAGGGAAGGTTATCAACTTGGGTCCTTAAGCCCCATAACTTTCCAAGAAAACTAGTCTTGGTAAAATTGGTCATCTAGGATATGCCAGTGTACCTGTTCTCTATTTTCTCAGTCGACCTCAATACCATAATCAAGGAGATAAGGAGTATTTAACAAAAATTCCTATGGGCAGGTAGAGAAGAAAAAGCCAAATTCTCTATGGTCAGCTAGGAGAAAATATGTGCCCCGAAGGAAAAAGGTGGTCTAGGTATTTGTGACACCGAAGTTATGGGGGAAATTCAAGGAACCAAAATATGGTGGAGATGGTGTAAGTATATGTAGGAACCATGGGCCAGGATATGGCACATGAAGTATGTGAGGGATCATCCCAGGAACCAGCTGATAAGGTTCAATGAGGAACCTCCAATGTCAAATATCTGGATGGAGGCTCTGGTAAGTTGAAAGATAGTCTAGGAGCATAGCTTCTGGGAGGTCAAGTATTAGCATGATGCCAGTTTTTGGGATGACTCATGGAATCACCTCCCCAAACTAGGGAATGATCCTTGCTGGTAGCACATTCATGCCAGAGGGATGGGGCAAGGAAATATAAATGTACATCATTACTGGGAAGAATACATCCAGGGGGACTAGAGAATATGGGGGATACCAGACATATGGGATGAGGGGATCTTAGAGGAAGACCCGCGAGCTTTCAAAAATAGACTTTAGGAGTTATGCATTCTGCATAAGGATGGGCAAGACACTCTTCGGTGGGGGTATACTAAAAAAACATCCTTTAGCATAAAAGAAGTGTCACATACCCCAATTTTGCAAAAACATCGTTATATTATTTGATTTTATTGAGGACAACATGTTAAATTTTATACTAAGTTGTAATTGATGACTCAACAGAGTTAAGGATATTTAATGTAATTCCAAATATTTTAATTATAAATAAATTAAAAAAAAAGAGACAACATGTTAGGAGAGCTATTAAAAGAGTGTTACTGGTCAAATTGGTGGAGGAGACTGGGTGGAGAGCAGACAAACATGTGGCAACATCCTCAAACCACTTCCAACTATTGCAGGTGGAAACCTCCCTACATTTGGGGTCATGATTCCCCAAGAAAGTGGAATTAGAGCAGGTGGCTCAATTATTGACAACCGAACCAAAAGACCTAGGAAATATTTATAAAAATTCCCATTCAAGAGAGCTGAGGCTTCTCATTCTAGATAAATGATCATTCAGGTGAATGTACTTCAGAGAAATTCAATAGAAGGGAATTGTGGAAAGAGTTTGAGGGAATAACTGCTAAGTGATCTAGTGCATCTTTTCAGCTGAACGATCTTACTTCTAAGTGCATAGTGTTTTACTGAGTCATTGGCCTAGTCTATTGTTTGCATGCTCCACCAGTTCTCAACCAAAGACCAGGAAAAGGATTGGGGGTCCTGAGGAAGCGTTGTTTGAGCGCTCTCTAGGAGTTTGGTAGGGAGGAACGACCTCCTAATGCTATTGTTTTCTATCCTAAGCAGGTTCTACATTATTTTGTTTTACAGTATTAGATAGTTAAATCTGAATCTGACAATTAAACGAATGTTAAATATTCAGTTGTAAAATGTTAGAGTTAGTAATCTTTTAGATTATTGAAGAGATTAATTTGAAATAGTAATGTGTTAAGATGGAAAATAATTCTAGTCTGTGTTTTTCCACACCTGGAAGGACCAGGCCATACTCCAGCATAGATAGAGTATTTACAGTAGATGGAAGAAAACGTTAAGATATTGAATAGAATAGATGTGGTTCTTCATTTAGTAGTAGCTGTGTAATTTATTTCAGTATGTAGGTTATTATTAAAAGAAAAATAATCTGGTTATTTATGTGTATTGTTTATGTAAATATACTGGAAAAGAAATAGCAATAATCTAGTACAGGTAGAAGGATTAATATGCTAAGAAAATACTCTAGCAGATAAGATGTTGTGCTCATAGACAATAGAATATTCTTTTTATTCAAGTTAAAATATGCTGGAGGTTGAACTGTGTTATGTTAGATATATATTTCTTTGTGTTTACCTAGTAACTAATTTCAATGCAGTAGAAGAATCACAGTCAAGCTACGTTGTTTATATTCAATTCAGTTGAGAAATAAACTACTAATCATATAGTTTATTTACTAATAATATCTACTAAACTAAGACTAACAATTACTATAAACCAAGAAGGGTTATATGAAAAGTATTTAAATTATAAAGAACAAATTAGTTACAGAATCTATGCTTATTTTTTCAAAGAACTCTAAGTAAAATTCTTTCTATCATTTTAGTAAATAAAAACATTAAGAATATGATAATAACTAAGATAAAAATAAATATATATCTATGTAAAGAATTGTTCTATAATTATCAACAGGTTTATACCTGCAAAAGTAAACTACATGGTCGAAACCCTAAACTAAATTTATTGTTTCAAATAAAAACAATTAAGCTATAATCCATTTATTTGGATCATTATATCAATAAAGAATTAAACTAATATAGACTCGTTACAGTCCTTACTGCAAATATATGTACAAATACAATTTAAAGATATTACAATACACACCTATAATAATATTAACGTAAAATAAATTCAACAAGTAACAGAACCTATTTTAAAAAGAATTAATTAAATAAGGGCTTCATTCAGGAAAACCCTAGCTCGTATTTTCTGAGCAAACAAGTAAAATAAATTACACTATGAATAAGTTACAGTCCTAGAATATTAACAATAATTTATTAAAAAATATAATAAACAGTAAAATTCTTTATTCACAGTCGAATAGGGTAAAACCCTAACTTACACAGAGTCACATATACAGTATACTGCAAAACGAGTCTGAGCTCGAAGAAGGTATTAAGGTTGAATTTTCAAAGATAAAAATTATCCTTGACCTAAAACCACCAGTAAACCCAAAACAAGTTAGGGTGTTACTTGGCCACACAGGTTATTACAAAAAAATCATAAGATATTATTCATATATGACATATCCTCTTGAATAACTATTAAAGGAAGATCAAGAGTTGAACTGGACAAAGGAGTGCCACATATCATTCAAAAAATTAAAAATAAAATTAGTTGGAGAACCAATCCTAAAGTTTCCAAACCGGTCGATCAAATTCCATGTTCACATTGATGCATCAAGCCTAATCGTTGGACTGTTTCATTTTCCGCTAACCATTGGCTGTTTAGTAAACCGTAGGTTCAGCATTTTATGTTATCTCAAAATTTTAAATTTTTGTGAACATTTGGGGTTTTGACATGTGGTATCAGAGCCAGATTCAAACACTAGGCCTTGATGAATCCCAACTAGCTTTTATGAAACAATGAATTTGAATTATTATGCTAATGCATTTTATTTTAAATGTTATTCCACAGAGATATTGTTTCTGAAGTTTAACAAATAGGTATGGAAAGGCTGGAGGAATATGCAGAAGAGGAATCTCCATTTACTGAACCAGAAAACTTACCAAGAGATCCTATACTAGAAGATTTGACCACTAATTCCTTAGAACTTTACAAATAGCAGAAGTCTTAAAATCGAAAATGGAATCAGTTAAGCGAGAGAATGAAAGGATTCTAAGAGCCCAGGAGGAGCTGAATTAGATCCTAACAGAAATATTTCAAATTGAGGGTAGGGGTAAAAGAGCTGAATCAAAATATACAAGTCGTCAACATAAATTTAAAAAGATGAAATAGAATAAAAATGAAAGCAGTTCATCTTCAGAGTTGTTTGGTGATCAATGTAAATTTATTTCCACTAGTGACAGTAGTGATGATAACCATTATACTAAAAAGAGGAAATACAAACCTTATGAGGAAATTGTTGGGGAATTCAAAAAGATAAAACCACTAGCATTCAATGGAGAGACTAAGAAGGGGGAGGAAGCGGAATCCTAGTTATCTGGAATGAAGAAGTACTTCCAGATATATAACTATTCTCACCAATTAAAGGATAGAATGGCTATCTATAATCTCTCAGGAAAGGCTGGAATTTGGTGGCAGGACTTGAAGAGAGTGAAGGGAATAAAAGAGAAGAATGTAAATTGGAGTACCTTCAAGCGGTACTTTAAAAATAAATTTATGTCTGAGCTATACTATGAAGAGAGAGCAAAATAATTTTATGACGTTAAATTAGGATCCATGACTATGAAATATCTAAACAACAAATTTTTAAGTCTGCTCAGGTATGTGCCATACCTTGTAGATGAAAAACCAAAGGTACAACGATTCCTCAGATGTCTACCTTATCATATTAAGGATAGGATTGAGTATGACAATCCAAAGACTTTGGAAGAAGCTATGAGGAAAGCAAAATTCTGTTATGAACAGAATCAGAAGAAGGAAAGAATGGCCAACTAGAAGGCCAAGAAGAATAATAACCAGTATGAGCAAAAGAAGAAAGAATTTGTGCCCAACAAGAATTCTAAAAACAATAAGGCCATAAATTTTCCTAACAAGAATTTCCAAGGGAATAAGAATAATTCACCAAGCAATCAGAATAATTCCAAGGGTAAAGAATTTGCTAATAGCCATGGTAATTACACCAAGAACTTTAAATGCAAAGAACCTATAAAATGTTGGGAGTGTAATGGCCCACATTATGCCTCAGTCTATCCTAATTGAAAAAAGACTGTCGGTAATATTCATACTATATAGGAGGAGATGACTGTTGGAGAATTAGTGAGGACTATGCCCAGAATTAATGCAGCCTTGGACAATCGACAAGCAGAATATCAAACTTCCATGGTGGAAGTAGAAGGTATGATAAACCAAACCCCTATAACTATTTTAATTGATCCGGGAGCTAGTCTCAGTTATATTTCACCTAAAATGGTAGAAACATTTAAGTTACATGTTGAAAAATTTGAAAATTCTTGGTTAGTTCAGTTAGCCACTGGTGCTAAAAGGAAGGTAACTTGTTTTGTAAAAGAATGTGCAGTAGTTATGGATCAATTTGAAAATGTTGTAAAGCTTAATTTATTACCTCTTGGTTCTTAGACTTACTCATTCGTATGGATTGGTTAGAACAACATAGGGTAATTTTAAATTGTTATGATAAAACATTTACATGTATAAACAGTGATGGAAAACCAGTAAGTGTAAAAGGAATCCCTAGAAAAACCACCAAAAGGAAGATTTCTTCTCTATAGCTTAAGAGAGCCGTTAGGAAGGGTTGTAAAGATTATGCAGTAACAATAATTGATGAGGAGAATTTAAATAAGATAGATAAATTAAAATTGGAAGACATACTAGTTTTAAGAGAGTATGCTGATGTATTTACAGAAGAAATTTCGGGACTACCTCCGAAAATGGAACTAGATTTTACCGTTGAGCTGGTATCTGGTGCAGTACCTAGCTCAATGGCCCCTTATAGAATGAACATACTTGAACTTAATGAATTAAAGTCACAATTAAAATAACTTATTGATAAAAATTATATTCGACCTAGTGTGTCTCCCTGGGGGGCACCTGCCATCTTTGTTAAGAAAAAGGACGGAACCATGCGACTTTGCATAAATTACCGTCAGTTGAATAAGATGACCATTAAAATTTGATACCCGTTGCCTCACATAGATGATCTGTTTGATCAACTATGTGGAGCCACTATGTTTTCGAAAATAGATTTAAGGTCTGGATATCATGAAGTTAGGATTAAAGATGAAGACATATTTAAAACAACTTTTAGAACTCTATATGGCCATTATGAGTTTGTTGTCATGTCATTTGGGCTTACTAATGCCCCAGTTGTTTTTATGTGTTTAATGAACAATGTTATGCATAAGTATCTAGATACGTTTATAGTCATGTTCATCGATGATATATTAATCTATTCAAAAACTGAAGAAGAACATAAAGAACATTTAAAAATTGTTTTGCAAGAGTTACAAGATCATCAACTCTTTGAAAAGTTTAGTAAATGTGATTTCTTCAAAGATAAGATTCAGTACTTAGGTCATGTGGTGACTAAGGAAGGGATTTTGGTGGATCCCGAAAAGATAAAGGCGATCGAAGATTGGCCGGTTCCTAAGGATGTAACTGATGTTCGATCCTTCATGGGAATTATTGGAGGTTCATTAAGGGTTTTTCGAGAATCGCAAATCCAATAACTTCTTTGCAGAAGAAAGGAAAGAAATTTGATTAGTACCAAAAATGCGAGGAAAGCTTTAAAAATTTAACAACTTTATTAACTAGTGCAACTATTTTAAGAATAGCCTATCCAAATAAAGAATTTGTAGTGTGCATTGATGCCTACGATGATGGTTTAGGTGGTGTCCTAACTCAAGAAGGGCATGTCATTGCCTATGAGTCTCGGAAACTAAAACTTCATGAAAATAATTATGCAATTTATGATCTGGAATTAGCTGCTATTATACATTCTCTAAAGATGTGGCATCATCAGCTAATTGGTAGAAAATTTATTTTAATAACTGATAATAAAGGATTAAAGTATCTGTTAGATCAGCCTAATATAAATGCTAGACAAGCTAGGTGGCTAACTTTTCTAAGTGAGTATGATTTCGAAATTCATCACATTAAAGGTAAAGAAAATAAAGTTGTTGATGCATTAATTAGGAATGCAAGGCTGAATTTCACAGCAGTTATCAGCACTTATACAAGAGATATGGATGAACAGCTTAAAGCAGGGATAGAACAAGATGAAATTTACCAAAATTTACAAGCTAAAATGAAAGAAAATTCAATAGAATGCTTAAGTAAAGGGTACAGTTTGAAGGAAAAAGAATTTTTACTATATAAATATAGAATATATTTACCTAACATACCTAAATTTAAGCTGTTAATGTTGGATGAAATCGATAAAACTCCATACTCAGGTCATCCAGGCTATCAAAATACTATAACTATGTTAAGAAAAGAATATTTTTAACCAAATATGAAGACTGAATTAGCAGAGTATATCGCTAGGTGTTTTGAATGTTAATAGGTGAAAACTGAACATCAACACCCTGCTATATTACTTCAGCCATTACCCATTCCTAGCTGGAAATGGGAGATAATTAGTCTCCATTTTGTTACTGGACTGCCTAGAAATCCTAATCTAAATGATTCTATCATGGTAGTAGTCGATAAGTTAAGTAAATCAACTCATTTTATACCTGTTAAAACTATATATAAAGCTGCAAGCATAGCTAATATCTTTCTAAAACAGATTTTTCGACTACATGGAATACCGAAAGTCATAATCTTAGATAGAGATCCTAAATTTACAGGTAACTTTTGGAAATCTTTGTTTAAAGGATTAAGCACTACATTAAATTTTAGTACTTTGTTCCATCCTCAAACAGATGGACAAACTGAAAGAATAAACCAAGTACTGGAAGATTTATTAAGAATGTATGTGAAAGACCAGCCAGGTAAATTGGATGATTATTTGCATATGGCAGAATTTGCTTATAATAATAATTATCAGGCATCATCCAGATTTAGTACTTTTGAAATTTTGTATGGAAGGAAATGTAATACTCATATCTCTTGGATTAATTCAGTGGATATATTAGTATTAGGTCCTAAACTGTTAAAGGAAATGGAAGAAACCGCAAAGCAAGTACAAGGTAATCTGAAAGTTGCACAGGATCGACAGAAAAGTCAAGCAGACCTTAAAATAAATCCAAAGGAGTTTCACGTAGGTGAACATGTGTTCATCAAGGTGAGGCCCAAAAAGAGCTCTCTGAGATTGGGGAGTTGTGAAAAAATAGCACCTCGTTACTATGGTCCATTTGACATTTTGTCCAGGATTTTACAAGTAGCTTATCAATTAGCGTTACCACCAAATTTAAGAGTATATAATGTTTTTCACATTTATGTCTTAAACAAATATGTTCATTATGCTACTCATGTTGTTAACTGGAATGATGTATAGGTGGAACCAAAAGGAGATTTTCTGGTGGAACCAAAATGTATCTTCGAGTGAAGGGAGATCACACTTCGAAACCGCACCATTGGACATGTTAAGGTGCAATGGAAGCACCTTAGTCCAGAGGATGCCACCTCAGAGTTGGAAAGTAATATGTGAGATGCATATCCAATTCTTTTCCAGGGGAATTCTGAGGATTAAGAATAAATAACATCAAGGATGATGTTATGGTCTAAGGGGGTGTGTATGTCACATACCCCAATTTTACAAAAACAATGTTATATTATTTGATTTTATGGAGGACAATATGTTAAATTTTATACTAAGTTGTAATTGATGACTCAACAGAGTCAAGGATATTTAATGTAATTCTGAATATTTCAATTATAAGTAAATTAAAGGAAGAGACAACAACTTAGGAGAGCTGTTAAAAGAGTGTTACTGGTCAAATTGGTGGAGGAGACTGGGTGGAGAGCAAAAAGACATGTGGTAGCATTCTCAAACCACTTCCAACTATTGCATGTGGAAACCTCCCTACATTTTGGGTCATGATTCCCCAAGAAAGTGGAATCAGAGTAGGTGGCTCAATTAATGACAACTGACCCAAAATACCTAGGCAATCTTTATAAAAATTCCCATTGAAGATAGTTGAGGCTGCTCATTCTAGATAAGTGATCATTCAGGTGAATGTACTTCAGAGAAATTCAATGGAAGGGAATTGTGGAAAGAGTTTGAGGGGATAACTGCTAAGTGATCTAGTGCATCTTTTTAGCTGAAGGATCTTACTGCTGAGTGGAGAGTGTTTTACTGAGTCATTCGACTAGTCTATTGTTTTCATGTTCCACCAGTTATTAGCCAAGAAGACCAGGAACAGGCTCGGGGGTATTGAGGAAGCATTGTTTAAGCACTCCCCAGGAGTTTGGTAGGGAGGAACGGCCTCCTAACGCTGTTTTTGTCTATCCTAAGTAGGTTCTACATTATTTTGTTTTACAGTATTAGATAGTTAAATCTGAATCTAATAGTTAAATTAATGTTAAATATTCAGTTGTAAAATGTTAAAGTTAGTAATCTTTGATATTATTGAAGAGATGAATTTGAAATAGTAATGTGTTAAGATGGAAAATAATTCTAGTCTGTGTTTTTCCACACCTGGAAGGACTAGGCCGTACTCCAGCATAGATAGAGTATTTACAGTAGATGGAAGAAAATGTTAAGAGACTAAATAGAATAGATGTGGTTCTTCATTTAGTAGTAGCAGAGTAATTTATTTCAGTATGTAGGTTATTATTAAAAGAAAAATAATCTAGTTATTTATGTGTATTGTTTATGTAAATATATTGGAAAAGAAATAACAGTAATCTAGTACAGGTAGAAGGATTAATATGCTAAGAAAATACTCTAGTAGATAAGATGTTGTGCTCACAGACAATAGAATATTATTTTTATTGAAGTTAAAATATGCTGGAGGTTAAACTGTGTTATGTTAGATATATATTCCTTTTTGTTTACCTAGTAACTAATTTCAATGCAGTAGAAGAATCACAGTCAAGCTACGTTGTTTATATTCAGTTCAATAAATAAATAAACTACTAATCATATAGTTTATTTAATAATAATATCAACTAAACTAAGATTAACAATTACTATAAACCAAGAAGGGTTATATGAAAAGTATTTAAATTATAAAGAACAAATTAGCTACAGAATATATGCTTATCTTTTCAAAGAACTCTGAGTAAAATTCTTCTATCATTTTAGTAAATAAAAACAATAAAAATATGATAATAACTAATATAAAAATAAATATATATCTATGTAAAGAACTGTTCTATAATTATCAACAGGTTTATACCTGCGAAAGTATACTACAGGGTCGAAACCCTAAACTAAATTTATTGTTTCAAATAAAAGCAACTAAGCTATAATCCATTTATTTGGATCATTATATTAATAAACAATTAAACTAATATAGACTAGTTACAGTCCTTACTACAAATATATGTACAAATACAATTTAAAGATATTACAATACACACCTGTAATAATATTAACTTAAAACATATTTAACAAGTAATAGAACCTATTTTAAAAAGAATTAATTAAACAAGGGCTTCATTTAGGAAAACCCTAGCTCGTATTTCCTGAGAAAACAAGTAAAATAAATTACACTATGATTGAGTTACAGTCCTAAAATATTAACAATAATCTATTACAAAATATAATAAACAGTAAAATTATTTATTCACAGTCGAATAGGGTAAAACCCTAATTTACACAGAGTCACATATACAGTATACTTCAAAACGAGTCTGAGCTCGAAGAAAATCCTTTTAAAAACCAATGTATTACATTGACAAGCCGTAAGGCTAGAAATTAAAACCATTTACAACACCCAGCTCATGGTCGGGACTACCCATCAACTTAGCGAGGGTTTGAAGACATAATAAAACCAACAACAACCTTTAAAAAGAAACTGCATAGCTAATGGCAAAGTTGGAAAAGCTTCCAAGCTCAGGATTTCACCATTCACAACCCTATTACAAGAAGGGTGAGAACACGTTCGTTGAACCCAGGGCTTACCAGTTTTGATCCTCGATCCCTCGAAGACAGCCAGTAGCATCTTCTTCACTATTCGTAAGAGTGGTCACAAGTTCCTGCAAGAGCACAACACTGTGTGTTAGTTACAAAAATCTTTCGCTAATGTAAAACCCTACTGTAAAAATAAATCTACTGTGAGTCTTCTAAACTGGAAATAAAACCAAGTAATTACCTAAATAAAGAGAATGAACAGTCTAGCGATGGGTCTGTCACCAACTGCAAAGTGTTTAAATATTGTAACTTCGAAGAATATTCTATATGTATTTCTTTGTGGTCCCTGATGATCCTACTGGGAGAATCACTTGTATTACTTTGTACCCCGATGCTCCTAATCGGAATAACTAATAAGAGTCATGAGGCAGTCCCCTCTAATTGTAAAGGTGGGTCACTAGCACCCCAGTGTGGTTACTTGAGCCTACATGTGTAACTCAATCCTACATGATTAACTCGAGCCTACATGACAGATGAGTTAACTTAAGTGAAAGGATGAATATAAATAGAGGTGTAGTGCTCCTCATTTGGAACACACACACTCACTTGTGTAGCGCACTTGTGGAGGAGAGAAGTAGCTGGAGAAGGAGGAGGATCAGGTTTTTGATCTCCTTGTTGGTTTTACCCTTTTACCTTTTTGGGGCATCTATATTGAGGAAGCCTTTGCTGGGTTTTTCCCTTTAGGGTGTTCCCAGGATAAATATTTGTGTTCCTTTTGTATGATTGTGCTTATCTATCTTTCAGTGATCCTATTTATATGCTTTTGTTAAGAAATCGAAATGAAATACTAATGATCTAGCTTAGCATATGAAAATTTAACATGGTATGAGAGCCACCCTGAAAGAAGACATTGTGCAGCTAAAGAATCCAGGGATTCTTATTTTTTGGGTCTCTATCCATGATCGATCAGCAAAAGAAGGCTAGCTTTACTCTCCATTGAAGGGCGCATCTTTCTGTCGAAGCGGAATTCGATTCCGAGCATTTTCAATTTTGGTGTGGAAAATTAGGTCTTTCTACAGAAGAAGAGTTTTTTAGTGATCCTAGCATAGGATTTTTCTCCTCATCAAAATCAAAGTTTAGAGACCTGGATCAAGAAATTTGGCTGGGTGAAACTCCAGGAAAATCAAACCCTAGTTTGACCCCAATCTGGAAAAACACTAAATACTAAAACTGATACGTTTTGATACATTCTCTATATCCTGATATTGGCAAAGGATCAAGAGTTGAAAATTGTACAGGCTGACACTAAAATCCATATTTACATTGTGTCCAAAATTCAGCCTCATATTCACTATATTCTGGGAGATATGACCCCTCCAGGTTAGGGTTCCATCCTCTTCCATAATTCATCCCTAAACAGGACACCTGGGGAGAATTGTTGTAGCGTGGGATATAGAGGTATAAATGGAATTCCTAAAGATGTTCCAGAACAATCATAGACTTTAATTTCTATGGTCCGAATTTCCGAACTTGAAGATGAACCAGTGACACGTGGTATTCCGTACAACTTCACTGTTCTGAACAATCCTGTAACAAGTCACCTTGGGAAAATGATCATAAATTCCAATTGGTGAAACCAATTCTGATGCAACCTATTGTTTTGGATCCAAGACATGCGAGGTTACGTTAGTGAGAAATTGCAGACATGGAGGATAAATAATTTATGAGATATCACATAAACAGTAACAGGCATTTCTGTAGAAGAAATTGGAAAACTAGGGCTTCCTATTCTGGGAGCTTCCCTCCACTGTTTTCAGAAAATGAGTACATTGGACAGCTCCATTTGAAGAGATCTATCTTTCTATCCATTCATATCTAAAAGATTCCAAGTTTTGAAAATTAGGGTTTCTCTGACAAACCCTAGATCAGCCAACTCGGGAAGCAGGACGGACACCTCAAATCGGTAAGATATAATCTTTTGCTGTTTGCATTTGAGGTTCTCATTTCAAAGTGATCTATCACATCATCTTGATGATAAGCTTGAAAAAATTCCAAGCATGGAAGTATTTGATCTCTCCGAAGAAAATGAATTGGATGCCTACATTAGTAGAGAGGTTCCAGTTCTAGAGGGAGATGAGCCTCAAAGCCTTACACAAGAAGAACTTGATCAAGGCCAAGAAGATCATTGTTGATTCAATCACGGATCAACTTGTACCACAAGTGTCTTCCCTAAAGACACCGAATATGTTTGATTCCTTGATCAAGCTATTTGAAGATAAGAACATAATTTAGAAGATGGATTTGAGAAAACAGTTGAAGAATGTGAAGATCCAAAATGCATAACATCTTGAAGCAGTAGAAGAATCAGAGAATGTAGAAGTGGTGATAGCCACCTTGAATGGCCTCCCATGATCATGGGATTCACTCATGCAAGGAATGTGTGCCAGAAGGAAGTGATTACTTTCAGAAGAAGAAGAAGCTCGTATCATAAGAAGAGAAGGAGAAAGATGGGAGCAAATTGAAGATCAAGCTCTCACCATTCAAAGAAGATCCCTTAAGCGATGAGGAATATGAAGAACTCAATTCTTGACGAACCTCTTATCCATCTTATCATTTGGATAATAAATGATGATTTCATTAATGAAGAAGATGATGAAGGAGAATGATCAAGAAGGAGTATACCCACAAAACAAACAAAAGATAAGTATCCAATTGTCATTTAATGATATTATTTTGTTATGCATATTCAGTTGATGTGTTATGCATGATAGATCGTTTCCATTAATGATTGTATACTACTAATATGCATGTAAGTAGCTCATGGTACTATACATCTCTCCATTTCTACTTATCTAGAATGAAACCTCTTTACATGACATATTGGATTAATATTGCACAATATCAATGATGTCATCTAGAAAGTTTTCGTGAGATATGGATGAATGTTGTATTGGCTAAACAGTTGCATGATGCATAATAATTTTTCGTTATGCATATGTTTTATGAAATAGTTCTAACCATGCAATTGGTGCATTTGAATTGTAGCAAAGGTCCTGAACATCCTCCTACAAGAAAACAAGCATGAAACTTGTTCTGAAGAACAAGTGATGACAATTCAATAAACATGAATCTGAAGCTCCCAGGGTTAGAGACACCATGACGAAAGAAAGAGCTTCAGAGAGTGGTAGATCCACCTCAAAGGATGAAGACCACCATGAGTATAAGAGATAACTCAAGATGAAGAAAAGAATGCTATGATAAAAGAATAACAGTTTATCATGGGGAATTATGTATACGATATGATTTCGATACATAAAGGGAAGTACGTAGTATCTTCCATATGGATCTACAAGAACAAGTGTACAAAGCAAAGGTTCATGATTTGCCTCAGAAAGAATAGAATATGACATGACATACTCTATTGACAAGTATATATCAAGCATAGAGGCACCTGTACAGAATGAAGAGGGAAGATGATACTCCACTTCAAGGGGAGTGACTACAGAAGATATCTAAGTTCGACATGGTACGACATGATGGACAGCTTCCTGCTGGATTGAGACTTTACCAAGAGTAAAGAGGGTTCCAACCTTCAAGGTTGAATGCAGAAGACTAGGATATGTTGATGACCCAACAAGACGAACTCATGGAAGATGTTATGATGAAAGAATACTAGAATGGTGTTTGGGATACAGTTCCCAAACCAGAAGGAAAGAGTATAGTATCCTCCAAATGGATATGCAAAATAAAGCATGCAGCTGACAGAAGTATTGAGAAGTATAAATCAAGATTTGTGGCCAGAGGTTTCTCTCAAAAAGAGGGAATTGATTATTAAGAGACATTTGCCCCAGTAGCACGGTATACTTCAATTAGAGCTACCATGGCACTTGCATCCATGATGAAGTGGGACTTACACCAGATGGATGTGAAAACAGCTTTTCTAAATGGTGTGATCAAAGAAGAAGTATACATAGAAAAACCACAAGGATTTGAAGTTGAAGATAGACATACTCACGTATGCAAGTTGAAGAAGGAATTATATGGTCTTAAACAAGCTCCTCGAGCTTGGTATGAAAGAATAGATGGTTTCTTGTCCAACGTGGGATTTACCAAAAGTAAAGCTGATCCTAACCTTTATCTCAAGGTTGTAGAAGATGAACTTGTCATCCTGTTATTATATGTGGATGACTTATCCTTGACAGGAAATGAGAAACAGGTCATGGAAAGCAAGAAGAAACTAGCAGAAGAATTTGAGATGAAAGACCTTGGGTTAATGCATTATTTCCTAGGTCTGGAAGTATGGCAAAGTTCAGAAGAAATATTTCTCAACCAGGGAAAGTATTCGGTAGAGATATTGAAGAGATTCAATATGTTGGAATGAAAAGTCATGGCCACACCCATGGACTCCAACCTGAATCTGTTAGCTGATGACTCATCAGAGTTAGTGGATATGACTCATTACAGACAAATCATTGGGTCATTGATGTACTTAAAAAATACGAGACCAGACATTTGTTTTGCTGTGAACACCTTAAGTCAATATCTTGTTCAACCAAGATGGGTTCACCTAGTAACTGCAAAACATGTGATGAGATATCTGAAAGGGACTATAGACTTTGGTTTATATTATGATGGTTTCCATGAGTATAGATTGTATGGCTACACAGATGCAGATTGGGCTGGAAGTATCTCAGATAGGAAAAGAACATTAAGTAGATGCTTTTGTTTGGGGTATGCTATGAGTTCGTGGTTTAGCAGGAAACAGTCCAGTGTTTCTCATAGCATGGATGAAGCAGAATACATAGTAGATTTCTCTGCTAAGTTGTGAAGCCATATGGCTTCGGAAGCTGATATCAGGTCTCTTTGAACTGAAGATGGATACTACATTGATTCTATGTGATAACGAGAGTTGTGATAATAGAGAACCCTGTGTTCCGTCGTAACACATATAAATCCGGTATTTCTACATTCAAGATAAGGATGCAGATGATGATGTTTCAGTATTTATATACTGTAGATGCAGATGATGGTGACCTGATGATAGTTCAGTATTCACATACTGAAAATGTAGATGAAGATGGTTTAGATGATGATGCGTTGACAAAGCCTCTGTCTCGTGTAAAGTTCGAACACTTTTGAGACAAGCTTGGTATGGTTTAGAAAGACCTTCCCCGAAAGCGGGAGTAGTGATGTTGCAGTGGGATTGTATCATCCCTGGAGACTTGCCCTAAAGTGATCCAGAGACCTCGGTCTTCGAGAATGAAGTGGGATTGTATCATCCCTGGGCATCTGCCCTAAATTGATCCGGTGACCTCGGTCCTCGAGAATGAAGAGGGATTGTATCATCCCGGGACATCTATCCAAAATTGATCCAGTGACCTCAGTCCTCGAGAATGAAGAGGGATTGTATCATCCTGGGACATCTGTCCAAAATAGATCTGGTGACTTCGGTCTTCGTGAATGTGGTGGGATTGCATCATCCCTGAACTTCGGTTCAAAATGTATCCGGAGGTCTCAGACCCCGTGAAAGTGGTGGATTGCATCATCCCTGAACCTTGGTTCAAAATGTATCTGGAGGTCTCGGCCCCCGTGAAAGTGGTGGATTGCATCATCCCTGAACCTCGGTTCAAAATGTATCTAGAGGTCTTGGCCCCCGTGAAAGTGGTAGGATTGCATCATCCCTGAACCTCGGTTCAAAATGTATCCGGAGGTCTCAGTCCCCATGAAAGTGGTGGATTACATCATCCCTGAACCTTGGTTCAAAATGTATCCGGAGGTCTCGACCCCCGTGAAAGTGGTAGGATTGCATCATCCCTGAACCTCGGTTCAAAATGTATCCGAAGAAATCGGTCCCCGTGAATGTGGTAGGATTGTATCATCCTTGAACTTCAGTTGAGAACAAATACAGTGACTTCGGTACTCAAGAACATGTGTTGATCCCATAATTCCTAGAGGAAGGATTGTCTGAGTTCCACATCTGTGTTGATCCCGTAATTCCAAAAGGAAGGATCGTTAGTAACTCCGTAAAGTCCTAAATCCTGTAATTCCAAAAGGATGGATCATTGAATTGATCCCATAATTCCAATAGGAAGGATTGTCTGAGTTCCACAGATGTGTTCATACCGTAATTCAAATAGGAAGGATTGTCTAAGTTCCACATATGTGTTGATCCCATAATTTCGAAAGGAAGGATCGTTATTAACCCCATAAAGATTTAAATCCCGTAATTCCGAAATGAAGGATCATTGAATTGATCCCGTAATTCCAACAAGAAGGATTGTCTGAGTTCCACAGATGTGTTGATCTCATAATTCCAATAGGAAGGATTGTCTGAGTTCCACAAATGTGTTGATCCCGTAATTCTGAAAGGAAGGATCATTAGTAAGTCTATAAAGACCTAAATCCTGTAATTCCGAAAGGAAGGATCATTAGTAACTCCGTAAAGACCTAAATCCTGTAATTCCGAAAGGAAGGATCATTGGTAACTCTGTAAAGACCTAAATCTCGTAATTCCGAAAGGAAGGATCATGTTGATGTTTTGATGATGTTGATGTTTTTATGATGATGATGATGTTTCTGATCGAAAGATTAGATGTTGCTGATGATGATGATGTTCTCTGATCGAAAGATCAGAAGTTGCTGATGATGATGATGTTCTCTGATCGAAAGATCAGAATATGATGATGATGATGTTTCTCTGATCAAAAGATCAGAAGTTGCTGATGATGATGTTCTCTAATCAAAATATCAGAATATGATGATGATGATGTTTTTTGATCGAAAGATTAGAAGTTGCTTATGATTATGATGTTGCTGATGATGATGATGTTTTCTGATCGAAAGATCAGAATGCAATGATGATGATGATGTTTCTAATCAAAAGATCAGAATGTGATGATGATGAGATCCCGATGATGATGATGTCGTATTATCAAAATATGATGATGATGACGTACTGATCGAAAGATCAGAATATGATGATGAGTTGATGTTAGAGTATGATGATGTTCGGTTGATGATGTTTCTGATTGAAAGATCAGAGGCTGATGATAATGATGATTCTAATTGAAAGATCAAAGTATGATGATGATGTTGTTGCTGATCGAAAGGCCAAAGTGCTGAAGAAGATGTTGCTGATCGAAAGGCCAAAGTGCTGAAGAAGATGTTGCTGATCGAAAGTTCAGAGTGTTGAAGATGATGTTGCTGATCGAAAGGTCAAAGTACTTAAGATGTTGCTACCGATTGAAGAGTCAAGATGCTGCTTATTGAAGCGGTTAAAGTACTGATGATGTTGAATACTAAAGATTGAAGATGAAGGCTACATGATATTGAAAAGCTTCCAATGATTTATAGATGTATCACCCTGATGATGTTGATGATGTCCTCTATCTCTCTCCTATTATTGTTGTTGTTGATGTTGTTATAGAATACCCTTCTCATTAAGGGGGAGTGTTGAAATATTGTAAATTCAAATAATATTCTATGTGTATTTCTTTGTGGTCCCCGATGGTCCTACCGGGAGAACCACTTGTATTACTTTGTACCCCGATGCTCCTAATCGGAAGAACTAATAAGATTCATGAGGCAGTCCCCTCTAATTGTAAAGGTGGGTCATTAGCACCCCAATGTGGTTACTTGAGCCTACATGTGTAACTCGAGCCTAGATGATTAACTCGAACCTACATGACAGATGAGTTAACTTAAGTGAACGGATGAATATAAATAGAGGTGTAGTGCTCCTCATTTGGAACACACACACTCACTTGTGTAGCGCACTTGTAGAGGAGAGAAGTAGCTGGAGAAGGAGGAGGATCAAGTTTTTGATCTCCTTGTTGGTTTTACCTTTTTACCTTTTTGGGACATCTATATTGAGGAAGCTTTTGCTGGGTTTTTCCCTTTAGGGTATTCCTAGGATAAATCTTTGTGTTCCTTTTGTATGGTTGTGCTTTTCTATCTTTCAGTGATCCTGTTTATATGCTTTTGTTATGAAATCGAAATGAAATACTAATGATCTAGCTTAGCATATGAAAATTTAACACAAAGTGTGCATACAAATCTCCAAACCCTACGACAATGGTGAAGCACAACTAACAACATTTGAAGCTTAGCTTTTCACCGCAATGATAGGCCATGGGGAAGGCAAGGCGAAGCTAAGGATAGGCTGCGAGTCAAGTGCAACAACCAATGAAATCTCACTTGGTAGAACCCATAGCTATGAAGGTTAGCAGTAGGAATAAACTCAGGATACTACAACACATTTAACACAAGCGTTGGAGCAAGCTGGTACAGTAAAAGTACTCATGACCGCGATGAAAAACTTGCAGAGCAGCCCGAAGGCTAGCGTGAACTGTGGAGAGAGAATGAAAAAGCATTTAGGTTTGAATACTTTTATACCATCAACACTTGGACTGGAGGTGACCACGTGCCCTCAATTATTTCAAACAATTCATGGGTCGACTCCAAAGTCCACCTGCATTTTTCATTCTTCTAATTATTAAAACAATGATTTTTAACAAAACAATGAATGAACTATAATGTATGCAAATATATATCCCATCGCTAATCATATATCAACTATATCGTAATGTTTGATATCTCGATATTGGCATTTGGTTAAACCATAATTCATCAATGTTGACCCTAGTAAAATGTGGTAACCATTTGATGTATGAAAAAGTCCAAAGTTGATTTGTTTAGAACCTTCGAACTAACTATAGAGTTATATGCTTATAAACATTGTTGATTATGCATGTTAATAACCCTTTTAAAACCAACAACTCGAATGGTGATACATTATAGAGTTAGATAGCATAGTAAAAGAGCATAATTATGACTTTTACAAAGTTCAACTTTGGTTTAAAACCTTCTTAGATGCTATTTTCTTCTTAACTTGTCAATGCTAGAAGTTTACCATATTTGTCTATGTTGGACTAAGATAGTTTGTGATTGATCAAGATAACCTGTACTTAGCATAGGATAGAATGTTGGTCATTATAGAAAATATCTACCATAATAGCTGTTATAGACATTAACTTAATGTAAGAAAGGCATTATGGTAATAATAAGAATTACAATGGAATAACCTTACTCAAGTCCATAATCATTGGAAAAATATTGGTTGACTTAGATTTAGGAAGTAAAGGCAAACAATATTCCATGTGAAACGGTGCAGTTGATTTTACACTAATCAAGCTTATATTATCAAGGAGTTTTATGGGCAGTAAGTTTTCCTATATAATGTAAACAATGAGCAGTTGGTACTTTAGTAAATATTATGATAATGTATGTGGTTACAATAGTACATGCAGTACAACGTTAATGAAAAAGCTACTAACCTGTTAGTGAACAACTGGTTTGTACATATAAGTAATAGGTTGATACTTACCATAACTAATAAGTTAGAACTAAAATCGAAAACATTTATTCTATTCAAAATATTTACTATCAGTATTGATAGAAGCTCTTTCATGAATTAAAAACCAATAGTACAATAAGTATAACATTTGCAAGATAAGCATGTTAAAATAGAAATTATTATGCAACAAAGAATACGAGCTTAGAGTTCACAGTAAGTATCATTGGTGTCGCTAAGTTTGATAAAGAAAGGAACTCATTTATTTGAACTTTGCTTACAAGAAAAACTAAAGAAAATAACTACTTTACCTCATTGAAGTTGCTTGGAATTTATCAGCTTATTTTACTAAGCATATTAATTGCAAATATAAACGCTTCTTGATACTTTATGAATTTAAAACTTCTACTTGTTCGATCATACCTGTAAACCTCTAAGAACCAGTAATCTTTCTGCATTAGCATAAATGTTAAGTAAACCTAGGATTCAAAGTTAGATTCCACCTACTTGCCATAAAGAAGACTCATCAGTAAACCAAAATAAAGCAGTATGCAAGTAAATCCTTTTTTTGTTACCAAAAGGAAACTACTTTAGTTAATGTAATTTAAAAATATGTAATACTAATCGTTGGACTATTTCATTTTCCGCTAACCATTAGCTGTTTAGTAAACCGTAGGTTCAACATTTTATGTTATCTCAAAATTTTGAATTTTTGTGAAAAATTAGGGTTTTGACAAGAAGCATACAATATGCGAATAAGAAGGAAGGGGGAGGAGGATAAGATATGGAAAAATATATGGACAACCAACCCATGGCCAAAGGTTTCCACCTTCTGTTGGCTGGTAGTCAGATGCAGGATATTGACGGGGGAAAATATGAGATGAAGAGGAATTTAAGGCCCATCACAATGCATCCTATGTAAGATCCAAGAGGAGAGAATGAACCACCTGCTTGATTCTTGTCTATTCTCTGCAGAAATTTGGGATAGGGGTGCTTAGGCTTATAGAAAGAGCAACAGGTTTCGGGGAGACCTGGGCCAAACTATGAGGTAGTGGCATCCCAAAGATTTCAAAAATCGCATATTGCGTAGACTATGGCAAGCCTTTCCAGGTCATGTCCTGTGGGTAGTCTGGAAGGAACAAAACGGATGAATATTCCATGACAAGTAGCACAAGCCTAAGGAGGTGTTGAAAACACTCACCATGAACCTAGTGGAAACAATACGAAACATGGAATGGAATGAGGATGAAGAAGAGTTTACCGGCCCATAAATGTTAATTGCAGAGGGATGGGAATTATCCAGAGGGATGGGGGTTATCCAAAGGGACTCTAGATGGCCTGTGAAAAAGGCCCAATGTCTGTATATTTTCTAGCCCTAAGTATCGATATAATCCACCAGGTCTGGTTTACAAACTAAATTTTGACAGGGTGGCGAAGGGGAATCCCGAAGTAGCAGGTTATGGGGGCGTATGTAGAAACTTGGCAGGACAAATTATTCAAGTTTTCTATAGATAAATTGGATTTGACACAAACAAATCTACAAAAACCGAAGGTATGCTTTAGGGTCTCAGTCTGATGCTCAGGGAAGGTTGACTCTTGACAATGGTGTAAGGGGACTCAAAAATCCTCATACATATGGAAACGTATCTCTCCAACGGGAATAAAATGGAGAAGGTTTCATCAAGCTATCGGTTGTCCAGTCGGCTGGAAACCCTTTGTAGCTTGGTCAAGGATCATCCAACTATCTCCTTTCACCACATCAGAAGGGAAGCAAAACAGGTGGTGGACATGCTAGCGAACATTTGGTGCAAGGGAGAATGGGGCCCATAGGATGGGATGGCATGAGGACTTCAAAGTGGCTCATTGGGTTCCAAGGTGCTGATAACTAGCCCTTCAAGACACTAGGGCGAATATACAGATGCTTGGTGATGCAAAATCATGGCAGTGACAGGGGGTGGAGGGATACCCTACGGATATCGACCATCACCAAGTGTAATCATGGTTTTGTGCATTATATTTCGAGCCATTCCTCTCACCATGATTCTTGGGTACGGTACTCGGTCAGGAAGGAAAGGAGGGACATATTTTCTATGAGAAAGGGATTAAGAAGTGATGATAGGAATGATTTCTCATCTCATGCTGAGTACGGGGAAAGGTGATTACTGGATCGAGGAGATCGATGACAGGTACAAAACTATTAAGACAAATAATGCCCTACCTCCTATTAATACCGATATGGTTGCATGGACCACCATCTGCTTCCTGTGGAGGATTACAATGGCTTGTTGGTGATTAGGGCTAGGGATCGATTGTGGGAAGGTTAAAGCAGTTTAGAGAATATTTTGGGAGTGAAGGGTGATATGGCTCCCCCCAGAGTCGGACATGGGAAGTCCAGCGCAAGTGAAACTCTGGCTCTGATCCATGACAAAGAGAAGGAAGTGACCATGAGTGGTAGGGACACTACAACCTAGGCTCAAATCCATGTCCAGGGGACTATGAAATTCCTTAAAGATCGCATTCCTTTGATGGTCCACAAAGCCACAAAAATACTGGAAAAGGAGCTATGGGAACAACTAAAATCGATACCAATCGAGGAGGTTCGAATGGAGGTTGAGGAATAGGTCATGGACCCAATCTCTATAGCGGGTATGGATTCATCCCATGACCATATGATAATGCTAGATTGGGTTATCATGAACATGGTTACGCATGCCTCTCTTAATCTAGAGGCTAGGAAGGAAGAGGTTGAGGCAAATAAAGAAATGGGCGAGGATCCTGTTAAATCTTGGAAGGAACACAATGCGAAATGTCAAGCGATGCATGGGAATCTCAATGACCATAGTGAAGAATCCCACCTAATGCACCGCAAAGTTGATCAAATAGCATCGTGCATGGGAATTTTCCTCTACCACATGACGATGGAGCAGCACCAGGAAGGAGGCTCTAGCCGAAGGTCCAGAGACCAGGGCATGGAGAGAGCTGGCGATGGCCCCCCATAGAATGGGAATGATTTGGTGCATAATGTGGGCTATCCTAGCATTGCCCTTCTTCCGTGATCCATGTTTTAGTTTTATGTTATTGTGTTGTCTACATGATATCAAGTCTCTCTCAATAGATATAGGTGTTCTTAGCTAGTTTACTTATAGCACTAGTGGTCTTAGTTATGGGATTGAACTCTTCTTAGGTGAAGATCTCCCTATTTTGGAAAGGAAGGAAGCTTCTAGGGATGACTGTAATAGATATTGAGCTGGATTTTTTTATGTAGCCAATGTTCTGGGTGTCTTTGTAACATTTTTTCAAATTTCATAGTAATATAATATTTTATTTACAAAACAAAATCATCACCTTTTAAATAGATAGTTTTTAAGGGTGAGTTCATGGAAAGTGAGGTTGTGGAACAAAATTTGCATTACATTCCACCAAAGGAATCGAGAATCCTAGTAACACCTCAATAAATATACAAAAAACATGTTGTTAGCACTTACATAAACCATGAATAAAGACCCTTATGCCATCATAATTATTAAATAGAAAGAGCTCTTCGGCTCTTGTCGACCATAAAAAATACCCAACAACTATACATTTCCACAATAAATAGAATAGATCACTTCATCTCTTTCTAGCCACACCAAAGTTCAAACTACCCATGCATTTTCACCATGAACCAAGCAAATCTCGACTCTTCCTTCCCACACAAACCAAGAAAGAAAAATGAGGTTTCAGACAAACTTCCAAGCACATTAAACCTTTTTCCAAACCCTATCTTCAATATGGACATATGAATGGTGGAGAGTGTAGCCCAGTATTCATGTGTAAGGCCTTGCTATGCTTCAACTCGTAGCCAAGTCACATTTTAATTGTCAAAGTAAACCAAGGACAGAGTATACTAACTCCTTACCAGCATAATAATTAATTGTAATCATTGCATACAAAGCCATACATTATAACCCTAATTCCAAGAACCTTTGCATCGTTTGAACCATGGCATTTAATGCCAACGATTAGAATAACAAGAACCATAATACATTGCAACCATGCCATAAAAAACTTATGCCAAAACCTTATTGTAAACCAAACATTCCAAGGAACATAACCCATCGTGGATCATAGGGTAAGGCATAACATAGTTACAAACCACATATTTATGATTGCTAGAACTTTATTTTAAACCCTTGCAACTTTATTAATATAATCAAGGGTCAGCATATGGTTCCACCATATGCCTTGCAAACCTTAAGCCATTATGCTTAAATGGAGGATCGCCACACACCATAACTTAGACTATGGCAAGTCCTAAGGCCTTTCAAGTTTCCACTTAACCAAATTATTACATAAGGGTTGGGGTCAAGACTATGGATAGTCTCCCAAATCCTTAGGAAAGTAAATCCCTCATAAGAAGTAATCAACTAAAACCAAGAAAACGAAGAACATCACCTACATGGGCATGACTGAAAGTTCAAAAGGAACTAACAATTGCCACAATCAAAAGAACTTTTTGTAACAAATAGGATAACTATATTAAAACTTAGATAAGTAAATCATGAAGAATTTACTAGTAAGTACAGTAAATAATGAACGCAATTTTTTATTTTTTTTACGATTTTTAAGTGTGTTACACGAGGAGAGAGCATAAAATCATTATATAATTGTTGAATAATATTTGCAACAACATAAGAGGTTAACATCATCAAGAATAGGTTAGCCTCACCTACAAAGGAATTAGTTGTTTGGTGGAAATAGAAGAGAGTGGAAAATAATCATATAATGGTTGAAGAATGAGTAGCATTAGTAAAGAATTGTTTCCATGTGGTAAGTAATAGAAACTAGCAAAAGAAGGTGGACCAACCCTGTTTTGTGGAGTTGTTGCATGATTGGATTGATAGTTTGGATCCCACTTCCTAATGAGTGTTGCATAAATTGAAGAGTGAACAAGAAAATACCATAATTCTACTTAGCTTCATTGACTTCCAAGATGGAGAATCCCAATTTTAATAATGCAAAAGACTTGCATGTTTAAGATGAGAGTGAATTTTGATCGAAGAGTTCAAGGCTAGAGATTGTTTAGATCTAGAGTCACTAAGAAAACTTTTGAACTATGGGAACAAGAAATCTAAGAAGCAGAGCTAAAGAAAAAAATAGAACAATAACTAGTAGCTAGAGCACCAAATCAAAGCCATCTTATAGAGTAGAATAAAAAAGTCTCATTGATGTAGATTGGTTTCCTCCAAGATTTTGAAGACCAAAAATCCTCTTAATGGGGAAGTGCGATTTTAAATGGATCCAAATAATTGAATGGTTGTAATACATAACACTTGCATCGCAAAGTTGACTATTAACAAAGGTTATATAATATCTAAAAATATGACGCAATGTAAATTTCAGTGAGACAAAATGGAGGAAAAATAATGAAATAAATAAAACAAGAAAATGAAAATAGATCATTCTTTTTGTTTTCTCATTACCCACTAGCTCTCTTGTGTGTCCTTGTAATTAGAGTCTGAAAGGGTATTTTTGACAAAGTGAAGAGAATGATGGAGAACCAGGAGTTGTATTGTACCTAGGTATTGTCGAAATAGAGAACTCAACAACCATTGAATGGTCGTTTTCATGTGTGTTTCCAAGTTAAAATAATGTGTTTATAGTGTTTTTTATTTTAATGTTTTGCAAGTTTTGCATGTGAATGATGTTTCTGACATTTAGATGTGATGTGTTTTTCGTATTGTTCTAATGGTGGAAATGAGGAAGTGCAAATTATATTATTTTCATTTTATTTCAAATTTCATTCTCCATTTTCCATTGAAGAATGCTAAATGTTGATTTTGCTCAATGAATGAATATCTAAGGTTTCCATTAAGAGATTGTTGCAATATAATAGAAGGGTTTCAAAATCTCTTCACAAGAAATAATAAATGTTGAATGGATGAGACCTTGGAATAGAAACTTTATTCTTGAAGAAAATTGTTGGTTATAGATAGCAAATGTAACATACTTGGAGAATCATATGTTCTCTTCCTTGACTGAATTTTCATAGTGGAAATCAAATGGGTATGCTTCCATTCCTTGGATAATTTTTCATACTACAAATAGATGGGGGATATGGGTATGTTTACATCAGTTATATGAGGCCTTACAAGAAATACATAGCATTGGTGGGTTTTATCTCCATCCTTAAGTATAAAATTTAACTTATGTCTTGGATGTAGGTCTCTACTTTGGAATTTTCTCTCTTGCACGACTGTTTCCTTACTTGTTGGGCATAATTCCTCTTGGTGTGAGTTTATCATTATCTGATAGGTGAATTTCCTCTTCCCTAGGCACTACATGATAGGATAAAGACGTGGTTGGAAATTTGGGCAACCAAAAATAGTTTGAATGTCATATACCTAGTGGCCTTGGTAGTCTATCATGACCGCGTGGGATATTTTTCTTTTTTTCTTACATCTGATATGAAGACATTACTATATCTAATGTTGACTTAATTTGTTACACAAAAATATGTGCTGCATAATCTTATTATAATAAGTGATGCACAATGCACAATCTACTTTATTCCATGCACAATGAAACTTGTATTAATTTAACCTAGAAAACTTATGTGCTTATCAATGCCTTATCGCATAGTACATTGCACTCATGAAGCGAGATTCTTCATGTGACCACCTTTAACCACTACACATATACCACCATGCAAGATAGTCATTGTGGCAACTTAGTTTGCGACGATGAGTCACTGACTTCATGCATAGTTAGCGCTACATTTGTAATGAGACTTCATATACAAAACATTCAAATATATGCAAGAATTTCAAAGAGTGCAATATCACCTATTCAACACTTAGGTATCAAGAATCATGATTACTTCTAACTAAGAAACTAAAATTCCCAAGCACTATTTTCAATATGCATCTTTATCAATTTTGATCAACATTCATACATTGGACACAAATAACAACAATAACACTTATCTTGAATGAATCTTCCACAAGAAATTGAATACACAAGGGAAACATTCTACCCAGCCATAGGTATTATGTCTATCATATAATATTTTGGTTAAACGTCCAACCCCTCATTGGGAATGATATTCTTAAGGAAAGGGTAACTATCCAAAACTTACTCATAATCAAATAGGAACACAACCATAAACAAGCCAAACTATGTTGGGTTAACAAACTATCCATAGCCACATAGACTCAATTCTGAATACAAGCGAGCATATGTTAGGTTAATAGGATGCAAGTGTAATGGAGCGAAATGTTGAGCTAGTAACCCGAGTTGCAGGTAGCTTAATAAAACTCATCCCACTTGGAGTGCAGAATACCCACCCCACACAACACCAAGAAGGTACCCGTTCATTAGAACTCCTTGTAGTTTCTGTTATACCACTCTTAGCAAACATTTTGGTGAATAGGTAAAAGAAGGGTTCAAGCTGAAACTGGTGTGCTTATGCCTTATGGTTTGGGGAATAAGTGGGGTCTACATTCCCTATTTTTTCAGAATACCATGAGCTAAGGTGAAATATGGCTAAAGAAAGAGAATAGGTGTTGGTGGTATACAATGAATAATTTGACGATCAACATTGGAGGCGCAAAAATATCAATGGCATGTAGGGAATCCGTCGAAAGAATATGCATGATAAAAAGGGGAAACCGATTGGAGAAATGACTGTTGGAAGGAGTTAAAGATCATATTTGATCAACGACACATATTAAAAGGAAAAAGAGATCGACAATGAATAGGGATTCTGATGGGGGAAGATGTGTGATTGGAGAAAAGGAAGGTGAACAGAGGAATGAGAATTATAAAGGGTTAAATGGAGGATGCAATCAATGCTAGGAGATTAAAGGATGGATGAATCAACAATGGAGAGGGGCTCCGCACTCGTAAAATGCATGGGAGGTGAATTGGTTTTCAAACAACATAATATTTACCTCCTTCCATGTGGCAGGAGGAGGATCATTCCACTGGGTGGAAGGCGGTAGAAAAAAACCACTCTTCCCAATCCCAAAACAACTTATGGAGAATTTTTATAAAGGATAAAAATCATGTGTTCACAGTTATTTGTCTTTTTTTCATTGGAGAAGAACATGTCTATGCCTCATGGAATCCAAGTCATACAATAACCTTCCAATTCACCATCATCCAAGTAGGCCATGTATTTAACCCTCCAAATTGTTTAAAATGGAGCATGAAGGGGAGGACAAAACACAGGTCCATGAATTTGGAAAACTAGAAGAACTATTTGAGGATAGAGATAGGGATGCATTTGATATTATGCTTTATTTTATTCCAATACATGAGTTAAAAATAAAATACAAACCTTTAAAGAGAAAGGGGTTGACGTGCACGATGTCTACCAGTCACAGCTCCACCATTTTTTTCCATACCAAACCCTAAACTTTCCATATTTTATGGTCTGGTGTGCATCAAATAACTCCCATTTAGAGCATGTGATCATGGATTCAAATAGCTCTAAGATTATTTGTCCCATTAATTCCCTAGTTATTAGAGTGTCTCTTGAAGTACCCATATCATCCACCTTGAACCAAGAATATTTTGTCGAGCAAAACCTAATTGAGCAATTTAGACATGTTGTGGTGGAGGAAAAACATGTCTTTTACTCCAAAAGTTTTAAGTATGATGTGTCTGTCATAGATGATCCTTTCCCTTTTTACATCAACCTGTTGAATGAAGAATCCCAAGTTGTTACTTCCTTGTTGAGTCAGTTTTTAGAGATGGACATGTTGGGCATCAGGAAAGTAGGGAATAATTCATGTATAATTCTGCCTAAGTATGGAGAAGAACATAAAGGAGAAGAGGAAGGAGCTACGATCGAGCAAGAAACATAAAGGGAAAATGGATGGATTTTGCGACAAAATAAGTGAAATAGAAGAAGAAGACGAAGATAAGGATTTTGAAGAGGAAGCTTCACCAGATGAGTAAGCCACGACAGAAAGACATAATGAGATATGAGATGACATGGTAGAATATCAGCAGAAGCAGGTGTGAAAATAGCGTAACGACCAAAAGATGAAATTTAGGCATAACATTGAGAAAGAGACAATCGTTATGATTATGGGTACGATCTCGGCTGGAGCCAGTAGAAACCACACGTGTGAAGGAATCTTTGTAACTCAGGATGATAGTGCCTCTTGTTATGTATTACTAGAATAGGAAAGCCTACATGTTGATTGGATATAGTAAGTCAGCTGAGATAGAGACTAAAAAAGAGTTTGTATTGAGTCTTTTAGAGTCTGTATCGAGTCGATAGTAAGTCTGTAATAAGCATGTATGGGAGTTGTATCGAGTTTTTAATGAGGCTGTAAAAGAAGGAACCCAAGTTTTATATGGGTTAGCTGATATAGCATCTGAGTAATGTCTAGAATCTTGGAAAGACACTTGAGCTATACTTGAGTTATGATTCTAGTTAATGACTCTGAATCGCCGAGTGCATCAGAGTAGACTTTCTGGAGTTGAGTGCGTAGAAGAGTAGAGAAGTTTGAGATGATCCAGGTTGTGTTTGAATCGCTAGTAGGAGTAGAGTAGGAAGAGAAAGAGAGAAGATCAGAGAGCATGAGAGGGAGGAAAATTCTGTAAAGATAGAATATAAGATCTTGAATAGAGACTACAGCTTTGTGCATAGACAAAAGGTGCATCTGTTTTCTCATGCCATATGAAGAGCACCTTGTGGTTTTCACCCATATGGGTGTCCACATTATATGTTGTCTATATGTGTGACTATTAAAGTAGCTTAAATATATGTGTGAATATTGTGTTGAATGACTAGTTGATTATTGTGTTTGCAAATGGATAAATGTATGACGACCGCACTATATCAATGAGTATGATTATGATGTATGTGCACTATTTATTTACTTAAGTTGCATAAATAAGGATTGGATCACAGGTCAGTGTTGAAGTATTGTGCATATAAGTAAACCACCTCCATGGTCTTCATTGGAAGCCTTGGCACATATACAAGGTACTAAACAACCCTCCCACACAACTATGAAAATGTGGTTATGGAAGTTACCTATAAAACTAAGATATCTCTAGTGAGACGACATCTATGTCGCAGATGCTTCCAGCTAATCTCTCCTTTGTCAAGTCGATATCTCATGATTTGTCGTGTTGAGAAGAAGGGACTGAATTTGGGTCCAGGGATAGAGAGAGCGAAGAAATTCAACAAATTATTCCATTGCTGGCACCCTGAATTATTGTGGTGAGGGATATGTTGAAGCCCATGAAATCATAGATCCAAGACTCGGTGGACTTCAAAGAGTTAGAGTTTGCATGAAAAGAAAGTGAAGGATCTCATTATAACCCAACAGAGTGGTTGGGTTAGTACATTTATTTAGACATTCATGAAATTTTCTTTGCTGAGTTTTCCATTGTGTTGCATGAGTGGTTGTCTAAGTTGGAAACCCAACAAAAAAATATTCAAGGAGGAGAACCAAGAGAGTGGAATCCTCAATTGATTGAGTGACTGAAAAGAGTAAGAAACCTTATATAAAGGGTCATGTATTTTTGGGTATTCAGTATCCTAGAAGGATATATTACTGATTTTTCTATTGACGTACTAACCTCATACAGTGAAGTAGAGAAAAAATTCTTTCAATGACCATGCAACAAATACTATGTCATCTTTAAAGTCATGGATAAAAATTCTCTTATGTAAAAAAGGCATTCTGTGAATGTAGTAAGACTGAATAGAAAATAGTGGCTATGTCTCAGCAGAACCCGAGAGTGATATTTTCCTAGGATATAGTGGAACTGAACTAGAACCAAGGTTTTTCAGAAGTGAAAGAAGACTCATGTCCAACAAACGACAAAAAATTATGTTAGAATGAGGGAGTTGCGGCACAAATCGAGAAGAAGAAGGCTATTAGTTTATGTCATACTTAAATGAAGGATGTTGTGATGAAGAGGAATATCAATCGATATTAGAAAAAGATGAAGAATTAGAAGAGTTGACTGGAGCCCCAAAATAGGAATGTTCTTGCAACTCACCTACAGTACTAGAGGTATGATTGCAATACCTATCTTCAAGTAATTATGTAAATGCGAGTAGTAATAATGTTGTAAATAGAATATAACGAAGTTTGACTAGTCCAAAGTTTGTTTGTACTATACCAACAGCAAAAACAATGGTTGGAGCTGACATTAAGCTCCCAATATTAAATGGAAATGGGTTGGAAGACCTAGAACAACATTTTTTTCTTTGTGACATTGTCTAGACTATATGACAAATCTAGGATGAGAATACCAAGAAATCACAAATGATTACGACTATGCGAGGTCGTGCAATTGACTGGTATATTTGTTTCTCCATAGTACTAGTAGGATTTGTCTTGAAAACAATCAATGAAATTTGGGTGGGTTGGATTGATGAATTTAGAAAAACAAATTCTTAATTGTAGTGCATCACCAAAATCAAAGAGATTAAGATCTACCAACAGAATCTGTTTCGGATTTTGACCAAATATTTAAGACATTAATGGCCAAAGTGAGTTTCCAAATGTCAGATGTGCAACACAAGGAATGGTTTATTGCTAACTTGTTACCACATATCTAAACCCCATTGATGCAATAGAAACTCATGTTGCATATAGAGGCTCTTGAAATAACAATGAAATTAGAAGCCTCACAGGTTGGAAACTCTGGCTCGGAAATCATGGAAATTCAGTCGCCACTAGACAATATTATGGTGCAACTCCAGGACATTAAAAGAGGAAAGGATGTTTAGGAAGAACTATGGTGTACAATATGCATAACATATGGACACCATAAATGAAATTTATCGGTGTTCATGAACTATGTCGTAGCAGGTGCATTGAACCCATTAAACACCCAAGGAATGCCTTTGTGTAGAATATGCCAGACTAGGGATCACAAGTCCAAGGAATGTATGTACTTACAGAAGATTGTAAGAACACCTGATAATCTATAATGTAAATTTTGTAAATCGGTAGGTCATGATGAAAATGATTGTATAGCACTTTAGCTACTGCAAGAAAAGACAATGGATACCTACTTAATTAAAAATGAAGAGAAAATGCAAGTTGAATGAGTTCAACCTCAGTATCATACTGCGCAATATCAAGAACAACAGTATCCTCAACCACAATACCAGCAAAATCAGTGTCCTCAGCAACAACAATACCCTCCAAAACCCTCAACAAAAACAGTATCGAGGACAACATCAAGGAGGAGGATTTGGTAGAGGAAGAGGCCAAGTCATATGTTATAATTGCGGGAAGCCAGGAAATGTTTCCCAAGATTGTCAAAGTCCTACGAAAAATTGTACCTATTGTAAATCATTTGATCACACTGATGAACATTGTCTGCAGATTATTGTGAAATGGTAGGATAGAATTGTCGTTAACCCCAACCTGGTGCAGAATATGAATCTGAATCCCAATCTGAACATTCATATGATTTATGCTAAACCAAGATAACCCCACATTATTGTAGTTACAAGAGGAGGTGTTGCGATGGGAGTATATCAAAATAAAGAACAAGGAAAACCGCAGGTGAGACCTATGGCACAAAAGAGAGCTCTGGTATATGTCCAACATGAGAAATACGTGTTCTTGAAGGTGCAATAAGACTTTCTTAATATCAATCAGTTTTCAACATCTGGACAAGTTAGGGATATGACCAAACGAATTGAACAACTTATCAAGAAGCCACCAATGAAAAAGGTTAGTAATCTTAAAGAAATTTTCAAAAGTTGTTTAGCACTAATCAATGATAAAGATTTTTTCATGGAACTGACAACACTCATAGAAGAAATCACAGAAGACCTACAACCTAAAAAAAGAGTTAATCATATCAGGATAAAACTGAAGGCATGCCGAGAACTGTGAATGACTGCGCATATAGGATATTATGATATGGATTATATCATATTAGATTTGGGGTTTAGATTTCAATATATTGACAAGAAAATCATGGGAAAGCATGAATAATCCACGACTGGATTAGTCTCCTATTCAACCAAGGCTTGCAAACTAGTCGAGGGTTCTACCAATTGGTAGGCTAACTCAAGTACCTGTGGAAGTCGAAGGATTAAGAACATATGCCGACTTCAAATTTATTGACATTGTCAATGACAAAAAACCATATCCTACACTTCTTGGAATTGATTGGGAAATAGACAACCAAACTATTATAAACTTAAATAAATGGATCTTGTATTTCAAACATTATAAAATAAGAGTAGTTCCACCAATTGATCTGCTTGAAGTACATAGATATGTCGATCCTATACATAGCGAAGGGAAAGACAATTATCTAGACTAATTGTAAAACATCATTTCTTCGAAGGAAGACTACATTAACCCAACAACTAATGGAAACATGAGTTGGTGGAGTGTAAGCCCATGCACTTCCGACTCAGGCTATACTTTGGAAAATTGACAAAACATGCTACATGAAGTCTCCATGTGAATATGTGCAAGAATCACAAGATTTTTCCACAGGTTAGGAGCCAAAGCAAGTGTGCTGCCTACATATGAAGGATTACCTAACCTTGCATCTTTTCTAGAATAATTTGAAGAAAAAGTCACAAAATCACAGCAATTTTCTGCTTTGGACTATGTGATGTAAGATACGCCCATTAGATGGTGGGGCACACATAAATAGTCTATCTCCGAATGGACACAGTTTACTGTTGATGTGTTTGTAGCTTCGGAATGTATTCATCTATGTATCTTATATATTGTAACCCAATTTTTATTTTGGGATGTATCTATTATGTATTTGAGTCATGTTGTCATGCCCCGATGTTTCGATCGGGAGAATCAATAATGTAAACAAGTCATGTCAAGTCATAGTGGGTAACCCTCTGATTGTGTAAGGGTTAAAGTCCCCGCAGTTTCGGGGCACTAGGGTTATTAGACTATCCAAGTAGAGGTCGGCCCTAGTAGGGTTTTAGTCATGCTGGGCTTAGTATAAATAGGGATCTAGGATCTCTATTTAGCACACATCACTCACTCAATCAAGTGTAGCGCATATTTGAGGAAGGAAAGACACTGGGACTAGACAAGAAGAAGACTACTGCTGTCGGGAGTGCATCTTATTGTTTTGGGGTCTTACATCTTGTGCTGATTCTATCTCTGAGGAAGTTGCGTGGTTTTCTCCATTTATGGTTTCCCCGATCAAAAACACTGTGTTCATTGTCTCTTGTGTTTGATTTCTATACTTGTTATTCTCTCAGTAAATATCCTAACATAATGCTAGCTTAATGTTGAAAAACTAACATGGTACCAGAGCTAACCTAAGAAGAAGACACTGTGCAGCTGCGAGAACTAGGGCTTCCTAGTTTGTGGATCTTCCTCCACATATCTTTAGCAAAAGTAAGGTGGAACAACTCTCCTCCTTAGGGCGCATCTTTCTGTCGAAGCAGAATCCAATTCTGAGGTTTTTCAGTTTTGGACCTGTCACTGCTATCAGAAATTAGGGATTTTCATAGAAGAGGAATTTTTTAGTGAGCCCGGGCCTGGATTGATCTCCTCCCAAAAATCGAAGTTAGGGACAAATTTCAAGGAATTTGGGTGGATAGAACTCCGGAAAAGAAAAACCCTAATTTGCTCCTGAACCAGCTCTGCAGGATTTCAGCTCAAGTTTCAGATCCAACATCTTGAACCTGGTAAGATCTAAAATATTTTGTATTTTCATTTGAGATTCTCATTTAATATGTCTCATCATACCAAGCTTGATGAAAATCTTGAGGAAGATGAAAACTTTCGAGCCTGGAAGTATAGGATCTCCTTGGTCCAGGAAGAAAATGAATTAGACTCCTACATCCATGAGGAGGTTCCAGTTCCAGAGGGAGATGAGGCAAAGGCATTACATAATAAGAATATGGTTATGGAAAAGAGGATCATTGCTGATTATATCAAGGATCACCTCATCCCACAATTTTCCTCTCTCAAGACACCTAAAGCGATGTTTGATGCCTTAACCAAATTGTTTGAAGGAAAGAACATCAATCAGAAGATGAACCTGAGAAACCAACTAAAGAATGTGAAGATTCAGAATGCAGAAACCATCCAGTATTACTTCACAAGAGTTTCTCAAATCAAAGAGAAACTAGAAGTAGTTGATGAAGAAGTGGAAAATGCAGAGATTGTAATGACTACATTGAATGGCATCCCTAGGTCATGGGATTCTTTCATCCAAGGAATCTGTGCTAGGAAGAATTTATTCAAGTTCAGTAGACTATGGGAAGAGTGCGCTCAAGAAGAAGCTCAAGTAGCAGCTCAAGAAGAGAAGATGGGAAGTGAAGACCAAGCTCTCATAGTACACTCCAAGACTCACTCCAAGTCAACAAGAAATGAAGCTCATCACCTCAGAGGTAAACACTCTCACAAAGATAATACTAGAAGAGATATATCTAGGATCATATGCTATACTTTTGATGAAGCAGGACACTATGCAAGGAATTGTCCTAACAAACATAAGATAGTAAAGAAGAGCAACAAAAGAAGACATCATGCTCATGCTGCAGCGGATGATGAACCATCGAGAAAGAGATCCAGATATGAAAGTGAAGATTCTTCAAGCGAGGATGAATATGTTCTGTTATCAGCTCTCATAGGTAACATTACTCATGGTAGTGGTGATTGGATTATAGACAGTGGGGCTTCCAAACATATGACTGGATTCAAGGAATCCTTTGTAAGAATGTCAAAACATGAATCACCTCACATGGTAAATCTAGGAGATGACTACCAATATCCAATAAAAGGTAGTGGGGAATCTTCATAAAAGTTAGACTCTGGAAAATATCTAACAATGAAATAAGTATTGTTTGTGCCAGGACTGAAGAAGAACCTTCTCTCCATATCAGCATTAGATGCAAAAGGAATGTGGGTTGCATTCATAGATGGTCAAGTCATCATGTGGCCAAAATGAAAGACTATTGATGATGCTGTAGTAATTGGAGAACAAGAACGATGATTATAAAAACTAAAGGGCCATCCAGAACAAGCCTTGGTCCATGACATAGTAGAGCCAAGTGAACTTTGGCATAGAAGGCTTGCACATGTGCATTAGAGAGCACTTCCTATTGCAAGCAAAGCTGTCGAAGGTCTTCCATAAATTCAAGCAAAACATGGTGGGGTCTGCAAAGGATGTGCAAAAGGAAAGAATACAAAGAAGACATGTCCAAGCAGTGAAAGAAAAGCAAAAGGAATCTTGGAAATCATCCACTCTGATGTATGCGGTCCTATGTCATCAAACTCTCTAAGCGAGTATGCATATTATGTTTCTTTTATTGATGATTTTTCTAGGAATACATGGGTTTACTTTATGAAGAACAAAGATGAAGTATTCAGCAATTTTAAAGAATTCAAAGCCTTGATATAAAACCATACTGAAAAGAATATCAAGACCATTCGATCAGATAATGGTGGATAATTCACTTCAAATGAATTCAAAGAGCTATGCAAAGAATCATGGATTAAGAGGGAGTTGTCCACTCCTTATAATCCACAACATAATGGGGTTGTGAAACAGAAGAACAGAACTATCATGGAAGCCGTAAAAGCAATGCTTCATGATCAAGACCTTCCTATGCATCTTTGGGTAGAAGCTGCTAGAATAGCGGTGTATGTACATAACCATACTCCACATAGAGTACTCGAGAACAAGAATCTTGAAGAAGTATTCTCTAGAAAGAAACTAGAAGTCAGCCATCTCAGAATATTCGGTTGTCCTGTGTACATCCACATTCCAAAAAAGAAGAGGACTAAATTAGATCCTTCAGGAAAGAAGGGTATATTTGTGGGATACTCTGAAAGCTCGAAGGATTACAGAATATCTTTCCCAAGATATAATAATATTGACATCAACTAGGATGTGACATTTGATGAAGATACAGCTTACAACAAATCCAGAAAGAGACCTGCTAAAGAACCTGAAGAAGCAGAAGCACCCAGAATTCATGATACAGCCCAAACAAAACATAGATGCAACAATTCCAGAAAATACATAGACTCATCTTCCTCAGAAGGAGCCACCACTAGAGAAACCGCAACAGGAAACACAAAATGAAGAGGACCAAAGAGAACCATCGTGCAAGAAACAAAAGGCTAACATGGAAACCAATACCTCTCGCATGGATGAGGAGGAAGTTGTAGCCTTAGAAAAATACATACAACAAAATACACATACACGTTTCGATGACCTTGGACGACTACAAAATCGATTTACGAGTACCATCATAGATAGGGTAAATGATCTAGAAAGAACAAGCAAAGCAATCAAAATTGTCATAGATCATGTGCCATAGGTACCACAGTCGCAGGATGCACATGGTTTGTCAAAATCATAGGAAACCTAAAGACCCAGAAAAGATCACCCCAATAGAGTACATCTACGAAGAGACGTACTGGAATTAGAAATACCATACTCTAGCAAGGTGGAGAGGACTACTAGCCATATATTCTCAGATTTCTCAAAGATGTGATTGAAGGATGTGCACGCTTTACAAAAAAAAATAGTTGTAGACATTTGAGTAAGGGTAAATACCCTTGAAAAGAAGGTGAAGCACTCAGAAGAGGATATCAATAAAATCAAGGCCAAGATGCAAATAACCACACAAGAACTAAGAAAAGAAGAAGCAAGTAAGAAGAAGCTCAAAAATGCCATTAATATTGTTTGTTCGAATCTCGATGATGTTGAAATCTCACAAGACATGACATGACATCAAGAGACAAGGTCCTTCGGCTAGGAAAGATAGTGGCTGACCTTAGGAAAAAAGTGACAAAGTTACAAGAGAAAAGAAGACCCAACATACCCCCCGAAGTGTTGGAAAGCAGAAGAGACGTAACCACTCAGGACATGAAAAGAATAGAAGAAGTAGAGAAAACTTGTGCTAATGTTGCGGACCAATTCTCTTAGACTTGGGAAGTCCTAATGGATGACAAGAAATCGTAGAATATTACAAGTGAGATGACTGCGTTTGAAGAAAATATAACATAGATAAGAAATGAGATGTAACAATTAGCTTTTCCCAAGAAAATGGCTAAGGCATATAAGATGCGGAAATTACAACAACAAATGACTGTGTTGCGCACAAAGGAACAACGATGCGTGGAAAAGGTATAGGAATTACAGGCCGAAGAAGAGAGAGTTACAGGTCTAATTCATCCTCAACACCAGAAGGTGCATGAAGTAGCATCATCTTTGTAATGAGTCATGCCAAAACATGCCAGGTCTGACCTAGTGGAGCAGATGCAGAAGACAAAAGAAGAAGTGCATGCAGAGGCTAAGAAGTTAGTGAAAATTGTGGAATATTTTCAGAATAAAATCAGTGCAAATCAGTCCATGGAGAAATAGTTCACGTGGCTTGAGATGAGACACATGTGAGTGTTGGGGACCTGTTGGTCTGAGGGACATTAGGGAAGAATTCATGTAGAATTCTACCTAAGTATGGAGGATAACATAAAGGAGAAGAGGAAGGAGCTATGACCGAGGAAGAAACATAAAGGGAAGACGGAAGGATGTTGTGACAGGAGAAGTGAAAGAGAAGACGAAGATGAAGAGAATTTTTTGGAAGAGGAAGTTGTGCCCGATGAGTAAGCCACAACAGAAGAACAGAACAAGATACGAGATGGAAAGGTAGAATATTAGTAAAATAAGGCGTGGAGATAACATAACAACCGAAACATGATCGTAAGGAATAACGTTGAGAAAGTGACAATCCTTAACAATTGTGGGTATGAGCTTGAATGGATCCAAAGGAAACGACACATATGAAGGCACCTTTGTAAGTCAAGCTGATAATGCCTCTCATTATGTGTTACTAGAATATGAAAGACAACCTGTTGGCTGGATATAGTAAGTCAGATGAGATAGCGACTGAAAAAAAGCATGTATTGAGTCTATTAGAGTTTGTATCTAGTAGGTATTGAGTCTGTAACAACCATGTATGGGATTTGTATCGAGTCTTTAATGAGGCTATAAAAGAAGGAACCCAAGCTATGGGGGTTAGATGATATACCATCTAAGTAATCTCTAGAATCTTGGAAATACTCTTGAGCTATAATTGAGGTAGGATTCTGCTTAATGACTATGTTTCACTGAGTGCATCAGAGTCAAGTTTCGATAGCTGAGTGCGTAGACAAGTAGACAAGGTTGAGTCGATCTAGGTTGTGTGTGGATTGCTAGTAGGAGTATAGTAGGAAGAGAAAGAGAGAATATCAAAGAGCATGAGAGGGAGGAAAAGTCTGTAAAGATTGTTAACACCTGTATTTAAAAAAAGAGATATAAGACCAAGGGGAGGTAAAATTGTGTTGTTTAAATACTTTGGTTTAAATATTATAGTAAAAAAGTGACGTAATGGTCTAAAGAGCAGCCAAGTTAGAAAAATCCTAGGCTGTGATCGAAAGAAGGAGCCAATCCATGGCTGATACTCCCTATGCCTTTCAAGACATGCGAGGAGGATAGTAGAAGTCCGGGCCTTTAGCCGCCTGCGCAAATCAAGGGTTACAAATTGATCCAGGGACGATCTGCGGTTCATAACAAATCCACAGGTAGAAAGTGCAAGTTAGTTAAAGAAATGGGAGCTGGCAGAATCACATATATTCCTCTCGATCCGACGGTGGAGGGACGAAATCGGATCACATCGGCGGCTAGGATTGATTCCGCAGCTGGAACCTGCGCGGCGGATAAGCACCAGAGCTTCCAGCGGGAGGGGTACGTGGAGGTTAATCCGACGGCCGAGGATTAAAGACAGCGTGGATCGATGGCCATTTTGATTTTCGGGGGATGAACATGCACGCGGGATAACCTTTGGGCCACCCAGCGGAACTCATTATTTGCTGCTCGATCCAACAGTTGGAGATCAGAGGGTAATAGATCAACGACTAACAGTGATTCCAGGATGGAAACTTGCGCACCGGATAAACTCACATCGCCCAGCGGAATGTGGTACGTGTCACATGATCGGACGGTTGACAAGCGCTGGGCGATCCCATCAACGACCGAAAAGAATGCCGGAGGAGGAACAGGCGCAGAGTATAGTCCCGGATTGCCCAGCGGAATCGGGTACGTGGTGCTTGATCCAACAGTGTGGAGCTGAAGGCAGATCGCATCAACGGTGGGGAGTAATTCCGCTGATCTAAGTGGCCCGATGGATAAAGCGAAGGATCCCAGTGGAATTGAGTGGGAACCACATGATCCAACGACCTGCCTATAAAGGAAGATCAGATCGACGGCTGTAGATGTTTCCGGAGCCCAGAGTTGCACGGTAGTTAAGGTCAGACGGCTCAGCGGAATGTGGGACGTGGCGTTTAATCCAACGGTGAGGGGTGGAAGTACGTCACATCGACGGTCACGAGCGACCCTGGAATGGAATCTTACACGGGGCTTAATGCCAAGATGCCCAGCGGAAAAGGACACGTGGTGTACGATCCGAAGGCTAGAAATTTGCACAAAAGAGATCAAAGGTCGGAAATGAGCCCGGAGGAGAAAGATGCACGGCTGTTAAAGATAAGTAGTGGTTGCGGAAATAAATGCTTCCCACGTGTCTAGTCGGGGCGGTCCTATAAAGGCAGAATTGACCTCTTCTGTGATTATTTTATTGCTCGGGACCCGGCGAAAAGGACTTGTCGATTTGGGCGCTTCCAGTTGTCAGTACTCAACGCACTCCGAACACGCGCCCTCACAGTGAGTCAGGTAGGACCTTGATCCTGTAACTTCTTCACCCAATTATTATTATAAATTGAGAAATGGACCAACAGAGTGAAGCTTCTGTGTCTGGTCGGGTCCCGGATGAAAAGGAGGAATTCTTGGTAGATAGACACAGAGGTGTCTGCGACCCTTTCCTGTCTACAGGAAGTGTGTCTGGCAGCAAAGAAAGTTTATGGTCTTGTTTTTTGCAGGGAAATGATGTTCTAAATGTGTGCAAGTCCTTTTTATACTTTTTCTCCCTGGAGCAAACACTCCACTTCCCTGAATTTGCTGAATGGTGCGCAGTAAATTATTCTCCCTCTCAGAGGGTCATTGTGAGTCAGTCCGCATCTAGGATATTGTGTAAAATTGATGCTTCAGTAGTAAGAGAAAATCTTAGTTTGCCCGAAAGTTACCCTGGAAACCGTGAGTCTGTAAATGAAGCTGTCCTTGCTGAGTTTTTCCGAAGTTGCCCAATCGACGCTTGCTCTCGATTCCTGTCAAGTATGCTGAAGGAAGGTCAGTCCCTGGACGGCCTTTCCTTACCTTACACCTTGCACGTTTTTAGGACTGAGGCGCAATTGGTAATGTCTTTGGTTTGTTAGGTGTTAGGTCTAGATGACGATTGTCATATAGGTGATGTTATCCTTGGTTTCCTGTTAAAAGTAAATTCTTTGAGTCCCGAGTCCCAGTCAGTTCCTGTACTTAATTTAGATGAGTATCTTGCCGAAGCAATCCACCTCCAGCTGACTGAATTTCCCAAGGTCCAGTTTTTTAGGTTTCAAACACACTTACTTAACATGTTGATATGTTCCAATGTTACCGAATTGAAGTTCTTGAGTACTCTGTCCTCTTCTGATTTGCCAAAGCAAATCCAACTGATCGAATTTGCCAATTCGATCATGTCCGAAATATACAGGATGCTGTTTGATGGAGAATTGCCCCGGGTCTTCGATGAAATGAAATATTTGATGCAGTCTTCACCCGAAGTTCAGGTGGGAGACTGGTTCCTGTACAAAGATTACACTATTTTGAGAGTGTACGGCTTTACCGGTCAGCCTTATAGTTTGCCTTCTTTTTTAACTCCAATGATTTTTTCTCTAGAGTTTATGAGACAAAGGTTGTTATCAGAGGAGGAACACTTCGGTGCTTTCCGAAAATCTTTGAATATTAAATTTCCTTTTAAGGTCGGCCCTTTCATTTTTAAAGGCAAAGGTGCCCTAGCATGTATAGAGAGACTGATGGAACCTATGGATTTCATTAAGGATGTAAATATGAACTACGACCCTCACCAGGTGATATCATTAAGAAAGCAAGCAAACTGGAACAAACCGTTCGACCATCAAGCTGTTGAAGGGTTAGTTGAAACAACTAATTTGCTCCAATTCACTGACGAGTCCAAAGCTAAGACAGAGGCACATCCTACATCTCGTTCAGAGATCCAAATCACAGAGGGTGTCAGTGTTGCTGTCAAAAGGAGTTTGGCCGAAGCCGAGAGTATCGATATGGATGAAGAAACATCCCATAAGAAGGCGAAGCTGCTCGAAGGAGGTGAGTTCATGGATGAAGGGGCATCCGGAGTTTTCAAAAAGGATGCTTTGGTTACCCTGATGACAGTACAGGTCAGTCATTTTTCTTTTAGAGATTCAGAAGGTGACGGTAACAGTCTGGAGTCCGGCCCCTTGTTTAAATCAAAAGAAGAGCTCAAGACGAGCTACCTAGCAAAGAGGAAGCAATCCCTGGAGGAAACGAGAAATATGCTCCCGAGGATAAGGAACCTGCATAGTTCTAAAACATCTCTAGTTTCTGCTAGAGATGCAGAGAAGAATACTTTCAAGATGGCAATTGTGAATGATAAAAGAATGTCTGAAATAGAAATCCGTCTGGACAAAATCAGTACTCCAGACAAGATACAGTTGCAAAAGCAAACCAGCGACATTCTTTATTCAGACCTATTGCAAGCCATGATGATGATAAATAAGTTGCAAGCGTTGGTAGACAAGTTGGAGGTCCAATTAAGACATGAGAAAGTGGAAAACAAAGCAAATGTTGTTCAGGTGAAAAAACTGCAAGCAGACATCGCCAGCTCAGACAATACCCAGGCCGTAAAAAAATTGTTAGAAGAGAAAGATAATGCCCTGCAAGTTTTGAAGAAGAGGTTGAAGATTCCAGGCTCAGAACATGTCCAATCAGCTGAATTGCTATCCCTCTAGGAGGAGAAAGACAAACTCCATCAGGAGATGATGGAATACAAAGGGAAGGCTGCAGAGCTACAAGAGGAGAAGGATAAGTGGAATGCCGAGAAGGAATAACTATTGTCCCAAATTTCCGTGCTGAAGGAAGATCAGACTGTGGAAAAGGAGATTATGGATGAGCTAATAAGCCAAACCCCTGCCGGTGACGACTTATCTATTGTAGATATCCGAAAGCCATTAGCTGATTGTTCTGCAGATGACCTGTTGGAGTCTATGTCCCAAGTGAGTTTAAGGGAGGAAACTATTAAGGAATTGCAAGCCGAGAATGAAAAGGTGAAAGCCGAGTTAACCAAGGTAAGAGAAATCAGAATGCAGCTCTTACAGGACAGGAGCCAATTACAGCAGAAGGTTGATGAACTGAAAGAAAAATGTATTGGGAAGGGCCCCCTTCAGGGGGCGAAGCATATCATTTGGGACACCGTAAGTATTGAAGTTACCAAGTTTAGGCATTACCTTAATTATATTGATGATTTGTGTGGATTGATAGATTCATCTCAACAAAGATTGAGAGTGGTAAACGAACACATGGCGAAAAAACCTCTCGCTACAGCCCAAAACACCCTGGATTTCCTGAATTCATTAACATATCAAAAGTTGCATGACATGGGCATAAAGGACAGAGTCTCAATAGTCCTGTCAGCAAAGAAAATCATTCACAAGCACCAGTTAATGAAGATTGTTCAGGACAAATCAGAAGAATTAATGGTACAGGTCAACAGGTTCAAAAAAGAGTTTGAAGGGCTGTTCGAAGACGGGTTGCCATGCTTCTGGAACGAAAAGGGTCGAATCCTCCCGCAGGAACATTATAATCACCTGATTGTCAGGGCTCGTATGGACCATTCAAATTTTAATGAGCTGGAGAAGAGCCTGTCGGGACAAACCATTGTGGACATGCTAACTGAATATTTCAAAGTCCTGCAGAAGTTCACAGCTATCAGAACCAGATTGCCTAAAAAGTCCTACGAAACATACATGGAGCTCGAGGTAGCCATCCGGGAAATGATGGAAAGCGACACCCCAAGTTCCAAACAGTGGAAGGTTGTAGAGCGGCTGGGGAAAACAAAGTTTACTCTTCCTCCGTAGGAACAAGTGGCAGATACCGTGGAGCTGTTGGGGAAAAGATTCGGAGCTGATTTGGCAAAAGACGTGGAGCTGTTGGGGCAAAGATTCGGAGCTGATGGACCAAAGTTTGTTATCCAGTTGTTTCATGCTTTATGATTGGTTAGGAATGGAATTGTAACAACTTCCTAGTGGTGTAGGATTTCAGTTACAAACTCTAATTTACGCCGGTCATTCTGTTATTGATCTGCTGGAGGCAGACTTATTGTTTGATCTATAAATTTGTATCTCTTTTATGAGATGGGGGTTGGAATCCATCAGATGAAGTAATTTCTGGAGAACGTATCTGTCTTGTTTTTAATACCAAATGAATGCATGAGAGTTCTTTTTCAGAGATTCATGTATCATTGACATTGCAGTCTGTGCTTTCTTTCTCTGTGTGATTTGTAATTTTTCCTGTGTAACGCTCCATTCTATTTTTTCTGTCATATCTGGAACATAGTGTTTGATGTTTAGAATTCATATGCTTATGCTCTATTCATCGTTTCAGGTATTATATGATCTTTTCTACTAAAGTTAATATGGAATTCGTCTTAGACGCTCTGTATTGATGGGCTGTTCCCTCATTTCTTCTATTTTCACCCTGACAAATGAAATGACTGCAATTATGTGATTATCTTGCCTTTGAAAAATCTTGTGTATGCATTTTGGGAATCTGTTTACATGTATATGACTCTATTTCCCAATGGATATGTGATTGTTTCAACCAAATAAACCTTTAAATATTGTTACCGTTTGGTCTTGTAATCTGTAAAGTTCATGTTGAGAGATCCCTCTCTGGGAGAAATTACCAATATCTTCCTAAAGTGGTTTTGCTGTTACCTCGGGGTGTGCCTTTTACAACCTGGGTACATTCTGAGTGCTAACAAACTGGCGCCGTTGCCAGGGAGCGAAGTGCATTTCTGCCCCAGGAAAACGACAAATATTAAGGGAGATTCCTGTGGGCAAATAGGAATTTCAAAGAGAGAAGAAGGTTGTGTATTTTCCCTGGCGATTCCACTGTGAAATTGTCCCAGAATTCAAGAACGACATTCTGGCTTCAAGAAGACATACACGAGGTAACTCTGATACCAAAATCCTAAAAAGTTTTGAGAATCCAGAAAAGTTGTTTAGAAGAAAGAATAAAGAGTAGGAAGATTTTCCTTTGTTTGGCTCCTCATCATCGCCAGATTCTCATACTGATACAGAAGCGGGAGTCAGTACTGCACATGCCCTGTTGAGAACTAGATCCAAACCCGACCTCAAAGACCCTGAACTTGATCCTCATAAGAGAGAATCCTATTTGTTAGACTCCTTTTGGAGTGGCCTACAGCAGAACTCTAAAACCAAAACCTTTGCCTCTGTGCATCCTCTAAGCACTTTAGTTCCTGTAAGCCCACCCATACCGATGGCCGCTAGGTTTGCCCCCTTGCGTTTGCCCGCTGTTTTACATGATCTTCCCCAAAATTATTCTCAGAGAATTTCTTTGTTTGATGGGGAAGGTGATGTAACTGCAAAACAGCATGTTGCCAAGTTTGAAGACTTCATTGACCTGGAGGAAGTAGACTACCCTGATGTTGCCATGAGGTTATTTTCCCAAAGTCTGTCTAGAGAGGCAAAGAATTGGTTTAAGGACCTTCCACAAGAGTCTATTGTAAATTTTCAGGCCTTTCAGAATGCATTCTTGGATAGGTGGGATGATAAACTGAATCCTCTGCAACTTTTGTCTCAATATAATGGTCTCAAGAAAGGAGGTTTTGAGTCTGTTCATGAATTCTCAAGTAGATTCATGAGGGCTTATAATTCTATTCCAGAGGATATAAAGCCTTCCCCTGCAGCTGCTAAACTGCATTATGCTGGAGCTTTTGATAATGATTTTGCTTTTTCACTGCGGGAGAGGAAATCAGCAACCCTGGCTGCCATGTTTACTAATGCCCTAGAGGTGGAGGCTAACATGATGGCAAGTGGAAAGATGAAACACAGAGATGTGGATAGGAGGAGGAAAGAAGAAAATGTACCTTCTGCTTCATCTTCTGCTTCAGATGTTAAGTTTGACATAATGATGAATACTATGGAGAAGTTGATGGATAAGTTAACCATGGATGCTAGGCTTTTCAATAGAGAGCAAGGGGATCCCCAGATCAGGAATCCAAACTTCAGAAGACCAAATCCCCCTGTTCCCCCTCAAAATAGACAAAGAGACCAGAGGAATCCAAGAAACCAAGAAGAACAGCCCGTCCGCCCACCTTTCCCTGAAAATTATGTTGGCGAAGAAGAAGACCCCCCTGAAAATGAGATCCATCTGTTTGGGGAGCAGGACTCTGAAATATACCTTACTGAAGAGGAGCATAATATGTTCGGGCAAACAGATGTAAATGAAGAATTTGACAATGAACTATATCAAAGAGGTTATTTGCATGCAATGGATGATGTCCAAAGAAAAATGAGGCTGAGAAATAGAGATGTCCCTGTAAATAAAGGGAAAGCAAACCCAAATCAGCCTTCCTCTAGTTCTTTGAATGGGGAAAAGGGGAAGGTAATACCGAAAGATCCCTCTGTAAGTAGAGAGGTTGAAAATGATGTACAAAATGATAAAGTAATAAAAAAGGCGACTCCAGTTGAGGTAGAAAAGATTAGTGCTGGTTTTAACCTGCAAAATGAGCTGTCTAAACTGAAGGTCTCTGTCCCATTTAATGAGTTGTTGAGAAATACTGAATACAGAGATACTATTTCAAAAATGGTCAAAGACCAAGGTGAAGGACAGGCTGACATTTTAAATTTGAATGATGATAATCCTGCCATATCATTTGGATCCAAAGCTGAGAATTTAGATGGTGAAGAGGTGCCTCCTTTCTACTTAAGTCTGAAGGTGCTCGACAAAGTGGTCCACAATGCCATGTTGGATTCTGGGGCGTCACATAATCTGATGCCCAAAGGAGTGGTAGAAAGTTTAGGATTGGAGGTAACAAGGCCCTATAAAGATTTGTACTCTTTTGATTCCAAGAAGGTAAAATGCTTAGGACTAATTAAGGACATGGTGGTAACCCTGAACAAACTGCCTTCTAAGACAATAGTCATGGATGTCGTAGTGGCAGACATCCCGCCCAAATTCAGGGTGTTGCTGTCAAGATCCTGGACTTTTAAGTTGAAAGGCAGCTTGCAGATGGACATGTCATATGCTACCATCCCAGTTCCAGATGGAAGCAGCAGGTTGTATAGCGAAAAGAGAACTCCTTATGTGGTTAGCATTCAAGATAAGCCCGAAGTTCATCATATATATGCTGTTGACACAGATTTGGGATCTTCCATTTTATTTAATGATGCTGCCCCACATGATTTGGAAGCTGCATTGCAAAAGAAATCTGAAGAACAGGAGAAGTATGAGGTGAATAAAGAAAAAGAAGTTTTGGAGCAGCAAGCTCTGGAAGCAAAACAGAAAAAAGAAGGCCAATGGATCATGTATTTTGATGGATCTGTTGCAAAGGTTGGTGCTGGGGCTGGTGTCTACATCATTTCTCCTATCCATGATTTCAAAGCTTTGTCATACAAATTGCTATTTGAATGCACTAATAATGTAGCAGAGTATGAGGCCCTGTTATTGGGGTTACATGCTTTGAAGGGTCTGGGGGCTCAGAGGGTCAAGATATTGGGAGATTCTGAATTGGTGATAAATCAGGTAAATGAGAGTTATCAAACTAAGCATCCTCGAATGAGGGCTTACAGAAATGAAGTATGGGATATGCTTGGTAACTTCTTTACAGAGTATATAATCCAGGTGGTTCCCAGGGTTGACAATATGGTGGCTGATTCCTTAGCAGTAGCTGCTGGAAAATTTGAAACTCCAATGACCAGTCAAAAGGAATACCAGGTGGAGATTTTGAACAGACCCTCTATCCCAGACAATTACAAATACTGGCAAGTGTTCGAAGATGATATGCAGATCTAGAGGTTTCTATAGTTGTCAGGAGAGTTTGTGAATACTCAGGTTGAAAATGAAAATGGTAATGATAGGACCCCCGAAGATGATGAGGAAGTTGAGTCAGAAGAAGACGCTAAGAAGTTGAGGAAAACCTTGGGAGGTAAAGATATCATCCAGCTCAAAAACAATTTCATACCAAGAGGCCTGATCCCTTTAGAAAGACTCTTTGATCAAAATGATGTTGCCAAGAACCCTAAAGTGAAACCAGTTGGTGATGCAGTTGAAGATAAAAATATTGGCTCTGAGGAGGATCCTAAAATCATAAAACTATCCAAAAAGCTGCCTGAAAGGGAGAAAGAGGAATATGTGGAGTTAATGAAAAGGTACACTGATGTGTTTGCCTGGAGTTATGAAGACCTCAAATAATATGATACATCTATCATACAACACACTATTCCTATAAATCCTGGAGAGAGGCCTTTTAAACAGAAGCTCAGGAGGATCAACCCTAAATTGCTCCCTATCATTGAGAAGGAAATAAAGAAGTTATTTGAGGCCAAGATTATTGTAACACTCCGATTTTCTAAGTGGGTTGCCAATTTGGTCCCTGTCAGAAAGAAGAGTGGAGAGATAAGGCTGTGCATAGATTTTCGCAAATTGAATAAAGTTTCCATGAAAGATAACTATCCCCTACCCAAGATGGATCACATGCTGCAGCAAGTGGTGGGAGATAAAAGGATTTCGATGCTGGATGGCTTCTCCGGGTATAACCAGATCAAGGTGTTACCAGAAGATCAGGAGAAGACTGCCTTTACTACACCATGGGGCACTTTCATGTATGCAAAGATGCCTTTTGGTTTAATGAATGCAGGAGCCACTTTCCAGCGAGCTATGGACATCGCTTTTGCAGGGGAAATTGGAGTTTTTGTGGTGATTTACATGGATGATATCACAGTCTACTCTAAGTCTGACAGAGAACATCTGCATCATCTTGAGAAGGTTTTCATGAAGTGCAAGAAATACGGTATATCTCTAAATCCGAAGAAATCTAATTTTGCACTAGAGGAAGGTAAGCTGCTAAGCCATATAATATCCAAAGATGGCATAAAGATTGATCCTGAAAGAGTAAGTACAATCCTGAAAGTGGGAGAGCCCAGAAGCAAAAAGGAGGTACAGTCATTTTTGGGACAAGTAAATTTCTTGAGGAGATTTATACCAAGCTTTGCTGAGATTTTAATGTGTATTACTAATATGTTGAAAAAGGGTCATGAAATAAAGTGGAGTGCAGAAGCCAAGGAGTCATTTTGGGGAATCAAGAAAGCTATTTCAGAAGCCCCTATTCTGGTAAGTCCAAATTTTTCCAAAGAATTTTCAATATTCTCCTATGCTTCGGAGCATACTATAGCAGCAGTATTATTGCAGAAGAATGACGAAAACCAGGAACAACCTATAGCTTTCTTCAGTAAGATACTTTGGGATGGAGAATTGAAATATGACATCATGGAAAAGCAAGCCTATGCTTTAGTTAAAGCATTAAAATATTTCAGAGTGTATGTTCTGCATTCACATATAATTGCACATGTCCCAACCGCTGCTGTGAAAGCAATTTTGACCCAACCTGATCCAGAAGGCAGGATAGCCAAATGGATAGCTACCTTATTGGAATATGACCTAGAGATAAAGCCCATGAAGTTGATCAAAGGACAAGGATTGGCAAAGATGATGACAAACTCAAATTGTGAATCTATGCAGATAAATTTCTTATCTCATCAACCTGATCAGTTGGATACAGATATAGAAGTGATGGTTGATTTTGTAACTTCTCCATGGTATTCTGATATTGTATTTGTCCTCCAAAATCTGCAAGCACCAGATGGATTAAGTAAGTCAAGAGCCATATCTGTAAAGTTGAAGTCTGCTAAATATTGTATCATAAATAAATATCTTTATTGGAAAGACCCTGGAGGGGTTTTGCTAAATTGTCTTCTGGAGGATGAGGCCCAGCAAATTACAAGAGAATTTCACAGGGGAGACTGTGGAGGACATCATTCCTGGAAGGTGACATCCAACAAAATCCTAAGAGCTGGTTATTATTGTCCTACATTGTTCTCAGATGTATATAAAGAAACCAGCAAATGTCATCAATGCCAAATTTTCGACGGTAAGAGAAAAGTATTACCTCTTCCTCTGAATCCGATAACAGTAGAGGCACCCTTCCAGCAATGGGGTCTAGATTTTATTGGAGAAATAAACCCCAATTCATCAGGTCAACACAAGTGGATCTTGATGGCTACAGATTATTTTACCAAATGGATAGAAGCAATTCCTACCAGGAGGGCCACTGAAAATGTAATCATGGAATTTCTTGAAGAGAATATACTGGCTCGGTTTGGATGTCCAAGAAGAATAGTGACAGACAATGCCGCTACTTTCAAGTCCAGGAAAATGATAAATTTTTGTCACAAGTATCACATAAGCCTGAATCATTCGACAGCCTACTATCCTCAAGGAAATGGGTTGGCCGAATCTTCAAACAAAAGTCTGGTAAGGATCATCAAAAAGCTGCTGGAGGAGAACAAAAGATCCTGGCACACCAAACTCAAATATTCTCTATGGGCTGACAGGATTAGCACAAAAAGGGCAATTGGCATGTCTCCTTTCCAACTGGTATATGGAACTGAAGTGATGTTTCCAGCGTCATTAGGGGTCCCAGTGATGAGATATTTCCAAGATTAGCAAGAAGAACCAAACCCCATACAGTGGAGGATAAATCAGATCATTGAGCTAGACGAACGAAGGTATAAGGCCTACAATAAAGTGCAGTCACATCAAGAGAAAATGAAAAGTACTTTTGACAGAAGGGTCAAAGAAGAACAATTTCAGATCAATGACCTGGTTCTGAAGTGGGATGCTCCTAATGAAGAAAAGCACGGGAAGTTTGACCCTATGTGGGTTGGACCTTATGTTATTGCTGGATATAGAGGGCAAAATGCATTCTTGCTGGAGTACACAAACGGGGTTCCTCTTGAGAGAAACCCTGTAAATGGGAGATATCTGAAGCATTACCTATCCTAGGGGAGGAAGGTAAAACTTGTATTATAGACTGTATATATTTGCTTTACCAGTCAATAAGTAGGGTAAGTCGAAGGCATTTGGAGTTTGCAGAGAAATCCCCAAGGTCCAAGAGGCATATCATTCCTTTCTAAAAACATACATAAAAATGATATATGCATGAAAAATGAAAAATGGGTTTTTTGGAAATTATTATGCAAAGTGAAAAGTAGGCACCTGGTCTACAAGTTCTTTGATACCTCGCAGGGAGGATATCATCCCCAGAAGGAGCCAGCTGTTAACACCTGTATTTAACAAAAGAGATATAAGACCAAGGGGAGGTAAAATTGTGTTGTTTAAATACTTTGGTTTAAAGATTATAGTACAAGAGTGACGTAATGGTCTAAAGAGCAACCAAGTTAGCAAAATCCTAGGCTGTGATCGAAAGAAGGAGCCAATCCATGGCTGATACTCCCTCCACCTTTCAAGACATGCGAGGAGGATAGTAGAAGTCCGGGCCTTTAGTCGCCTGCGCAAATCAAGGGTTACAAATTGATCCAGGGACGATCTGCGGTTCATAACAAATCCGCAGGTAGAAAGTGCAAGTTAGTTAAAGAAATGGGAGCTGGCGGAATCACATATATTCCTCTCGATCCGACGGTGGAGGGACGAAATCGGATCACATCGGCGGCTGGGATTGATTCCAAAGCTGGAACCTGCGCGACGGATAAGCACCAAAGCTTCCAGCGGGAGGGGTACGTGGAGGTTAATCCGACGGCCGAGGATTAAAGACAGCGTGGATCAACAGCCATTTTGATTTCCGGGGGATGAACATGTACGCGGGATAACCTTTGGGCCACCCAGCGGAACTCATTATTTGTTGCTCGATCCAACGGTTGGAGATCAGAGGGTAATAGATCAACGGCTAACAGTGATTCCGGGATGGAAACTTGCGCACCGGATAAACTCACATTGCCCAGCGGAATGTGGTACGTGTCACATGATCAGGCGGTTGACAAGTGCTGGGCGATCCCATCAACGGCCGGAAAGAATTCCGGAGGAGGAACAGGCGCAGAGTATAATCCCAGATTTCCCGGCGGAATCGGGTACGTGGTGCTTGATCTGACGGTGTGGAGCTGAAGGCAAATCGCATCAACGGTGGGGAGTAATTCCGCTGATCTAAGTGGCCCGATGGATAAAGCGAAGGATCCCAGCAGAATTGAGTGGGCGCCACATGATCCAACATCCCACCCGTAAAGGAAGATGAGATCGACGGTTGTAGATGTTTCTGGAGCCCAGAGTTGCATGGTAGTTAAGGTCAGACGGCTCAGCGGAATGTGGGACGTGGCGTTTAATCCAACGGTGAGGGGTGGAAGTACGTCACATCGATGGTCATGAGCGACCTCGGAATGGAAGCTTACACGGGGCTTAACGCCAAGATGCCCGGCGGAAAAGGACACGTGGTGTACAATCCGAAGACCAGAAATTTGCACAGAAGAGATCAAAGGTCGAAAATGAGCCCGGAGAAGAAAGATGCACGGCTGTTAGAGATAAGTAGTGGTTGCGGAAATAAATGCTTCCCATGTGTCTAGTTGGGGCAGTCCTATAAAGGCAGAATTGACCTCTTCTGCGATTATTTTATTTCTCGGGACCCGGCGAAAAGGACCTGTCGATTTGGGCGCTTCCAGTTGTCAGTACTCGACGCACTCCGAACACGCGCCCTCATAGTGAGCCAGGTAGGACCTTGATCCTGTAACTTCTTCTCCCAATTATTATTATAAATTGAGAAATGGACCAACAGAGCGAAGCTTCTGTGTCTGGTCGGGTCTCGGATGAAAGGGAGTAATTCTTGGTAGATAGACACAGAGGTGTCTGCGACCCTTTCCTGTCTACAGGAAGTGTGTCTGGCAGCAAAGAAAGGTTATGGTCTTGTTTTTTGCAGGGAAATGATGTTCTAAATGTGTGCAAGTCCTTTTTATACTTTTTTGCCCTGGAGCAAACCCTCCACTTCCCTGAATTTGCCAAATGGTGCGCGGTAAATTATTCTCCCTCTCAGAGGGTCATTGTGAGTCAGTCCGCATCTAGGATATTGTGTAAAATTGATGCTTCAGTAGTAAGAGAAAATCTTAGTTTGCCTGAAAGTTACCCTAGAAACCGTGAGTCTGTAAATGAATCTGTCCTTGCTGAGTTTTTCCAAAGTTTCCCAATCGACGCTCGCTCTCGATTCCTGTCAAGTATCCTGAAGGAAGGTCGGTCCCTGGACGACCTTTCCTTACCTTACCCCTTGCACGTTTTTAGGACCGAGGCGCAATTGGTAATGTCTTTGGTTTGTCAGGTGTTAGGTCTAGATGACGATTGTCGTATAGGTGATGTTATCCTTGGTTTCCTGTTAAAAGTAAATTCTTTGAGTCCTGAGTCCCAGTCAGTTCCTGTACTTAATTTAGACGAGTATCTTGCCGAAGCAATCCACCTACAGCTGACTAAATTTCCCAAGGTCCAATTTTTTAGGTTTCAAACACACTTACTTAACATGTTGATATGTTCCAATGTTACCGAATTGAAGTTCTTGAGTACTCTGTCCTCTTCTGATTTGCCAAAGCAAATCCACCTGATCGAATTTGCCAATTCGATCATGTCCGAAATATACAGGATGCTGTTTGATGGAGAATTGCCCCGGGTCTTCGATGAAATGAAATATTTGATGCAGTCTTCACCTGAAGGTCGGGTGGGAGACTGGTTCCTGTACAAAGATTACACTGTTTTGAGAGTGTACGGCTTTACCGGTTAGCCTTATAGGTTGCCTTATTTTTTAAATCCAAGGATTTTTGCTCAGGATTTTATGAGACAAAGGTTGTTATCAGAGGAGGAACACTTCGGTGATTTCCAAAAATCTTTGAATATTACATTTCCTTTTAAGGTCGGCCCTTTCATTTTTAAAGGCAAAGGTGCCCTGGCATGTATAGAGAGACTGATGGAACCTATGGATTTCATTAAGGATGTAAATATGAACTACGACCCTCACCAGGTGATATCATTAAGAAAGCAAGCAAACAGGAACAAACCGTTCGAGCATCAAGTTGTTGAAGGGTTAGTTGAAACAGCTAATTTGCTCCAATTCACTAACGAGTCCAAAGCTGAGACAGAGGCACATCCTGCATCTCGTTCAGAGATCCAAATCACGGAGGGTGTCAGTGTTGCTGTCAAAAGGAGTTTGGCCGAAGCCGAGAGTATGGATATGGATGAAGAAACATCCCATAAGAAGGCGAAGCTGCTCAAAGGAGGCGAGTTCATGGATGAAGGGGCGTCCGGAGTTTTCAGAAACGCTGCTTTGGTTCCCCTGAAGACAGTACAGGTCAGTCAGTTTTCTTTTAGAGATTCAGAAGGTGACGGTAACAGTCTGGAGTCCGGCCCCTTGTTTAAATCAAAAGAAGAGCTCAAGACGAGCTACCTAGCAAAGAGGAAGCAATCCCTGTAGGAAATGAGAAATCTGCTCCCGAGGGTAAGGAACCTGCATAGTTCTAAAACATCTCTAGTTTCTTCTAGAGATGTAGAGAAGAATACTTTCAAGACGGCTATTGTGAATGATAAAAGAATGTCTAAAATAGAAATCCCTCTGGACAAAATCAGTACTCCAGACAAGATACAGTTGCACAAGAAAACCAGCGACATTCTTTATTCAGACCTGTTGCAAGCCATGATGACGATAAATAAGTTGCAAGCGTTGGTAGACAAGTTGGAGGTCCAATTAAGACATGAGAAAGTGGAAAACAAAGCAAATGTTGTTCAGGTGAAAAAACTGCAAGCAGACATCGCCAGCTCAGACAATACCCAGGACGTAAAGAAATTGTTAAAAGAGAAAGATAATTCCCTGCAAGTTTTGAAGAAGAGGTTGAAGATGCCAGGCTCAGAACATGTCCAATCAGCTGAATTGCTAGCCCTCCAGGAGGAGAAAGACAAACTCCATCAGGAGATGATGGAATACAAAGGGAAGGCTGGAGAGCTACAAGAGGAGAAGGATAAGTGGAATGCCGAGAAGGAAGAACTACTGTCCCAAATTTCCGTGCTGAAGGAAGATCAGACTGTGGAAAAGGAGATTATGGATGAGCTAATAATCCAAACCCCTGCCGGTGACGACTTATCTATTGTAGATATCCGAAAGCCATTAGCTGATTGTTCTGCAGATGACCTGTTGGAGTCTATGTCCCAAGTGAGTTTAAGGGAGGAAACTATTAAGGAATTGCAAGCCGAGAATGAAAAGGTGAAATCCGAGTTAACCAAGGTAAGTGAAAGCAGAATGCAGCTCTTACAGGACAGGAGCCAATTACAGCAGAAGGTTGATGAACTGAAAGAAAAATGTATTGGGAAGGGCCCCCTTCAGGGGGCGAAGCATATCATTTGGGACACCGTAAGTATTGAAGTTACCAAGTTTAGGCATTACCTTAATTATATTGATGATTTGTGTGGATTGATAGATTCAGCTCAGCAAAGATTGAGAGTGGTAAACAAACACATGGCGAAAAAACCTCTCGCTACAGCCCAAAACACCCTGGATTTCCTGAATTCATTAACATATCAAAAGTTGCATGACATGGGCATAAAGGACAGAGTCTCAATAGTCCTGTTAGCAAAGAAAATCATTCACAAGCACCAGTTAATGAATATTGTTCAGGACAAATCAGAAGAATTAATGGTACAGGTCAACAGGTTCAAAAAAGAGTTTGAAGGGCTGTTCGAAGACGGGTTGCCATGCTTCTGGAACGAAAAGGGTCGAATGCTCCCGCAGGAACATTATAATCACCTGATTGTCAGGGCTCGTATGGACCATTCAAATTTTAATGAGCTGGAGAAGAGCCTGTCGGGACAAACCATTTTGGACGTGCTAACTGAATATTTCAAAGTCCTGCAGAAGTTCACAGCTATCAGAACCAGATTGCCTAAAAAGTCCTACGAAACATACATGGAGCTCGAGGTAGCCATCCGGGAAATGATGGAAAGCGACACCCCAAGTTCCAAACAGTGGAAGGCTATAGAGGGGCTGGGGAAAACAAAGTTTACTCTTCCTCCATAGGAACAAGTGGCAGATACCGTGGAGCTGTTGGGGCAAAGATTCGGAGCTGATTTGGCAAAAGACGTGGAGTTGTTGGGGCAAAGATTCGGAGCTGATGGACCAAAGTTTGTTATCCAGTTGTTTCATGCTTTATGATCGGTTAGGAATGGAATTGTAACAACTTCCTAGTGGTGTAGGATTTCAGTTACAAACTCTAATTTACGCCGGTCATTCTGTTATTGATCTGCTGGAGGCAGACTTATTGTTTGATCTATAAATTTGTATCTCTTTTATGAGATGGGGGTTGGAACCCATCAGATGAAGTAATTTGTGGAGAACGTATCTATCTTGTTTTTAATACCAAATGAATGCATGAGAGTTCTTTTTCAGAGATTCATGTATCATTGAAATTGCAGTCCGTGCTTTCTTTCTCTGTGTGATTTGTAATTTTTCCTGTGTAACGCTCCATTCTGTTTTTTCTGTCGTATCTGGAACATAGTGTTTGATGTTTAGAATTCATATTCTTATGCTCTATTCATTGTTTCAGGTATTATATGATCTTTTCTACTAAAGTTAATATGGAATTCGTCTTAGACGCTCTGTATTGATGGGATTTTCCCTCATTTCTTCTATTTTCACCGTGACAAATGAAATGACTGCAATTATGTGATTATCTTGCCTTTGAAAAATCCTATGTATGCATTTTGGGAATCTGTTTACATGTATATGACTCCGTTCTCCAATGGATATGTGATTGTTTCAACCAAATAAACCTTTAAATATTGTTACCGTTTGGTCTTGCAATCTGTAAAGTTCATGTTGAGAGATCCCTCTCTGGGAGAAATTACCAATATCTTCCTAAAGTGGTTTTGTTGTTACCTCGGGGTGTGCCTTTTACAACCTGGGTACATTCTGAGTGCTAACAAAGATAAAAGAGAATATCTTAAACAGAGTCTGCAGCTTTGTGAATAGACAAAAGTTGCATCTATTTCCTCATGCCATATGAAGAGCACCTTTTGGTTTTCACCCAGATGGGTTCCCATGTTATATGTTGTGTATATGTGTGACTGTTATAGTAGCTTAGATATATGTGTGAATATTGTGTTGAATGACTCGTTGATTATCGTGTTTTCAAATGGATAAATGTATGACGACCAAATTATATTAATGAGTATGATTATGTTGTATGTCCATTGTTTATTAACTTAAGTTGGATAAAGAACAATTGGATCACAACTCAGTGTTGAAGTACTATGCATATAAGTAATCCACCTCCCCGCTCTTTGTTGGAAGCCTTGGCACAGAGCCAAGGAACTAAAACACCCTCCCACACAACTGTGGAAATATGGTTATGGAAATTACCCATAAAACTGAGATATCTCTAGTGAGACGACATCTATTTCACAGGTGCTACCAGTCGAGCTCTGCTTCATTAGGACGATGTCTCGTTCTTTGTTGTGCTAAGCATAAGGGACTAAAACTGGGTCCAGGGATAGAGAGAGGGAAGAAATCCAACAAATGATTCTGATGCTGGGACCCTACTAGATGGATTACCAATCATACATGGATTATATAAGAAATTTAAAAGAAAATCCATTTTCTATAGTGAAGGAAACAATAATGATAGTTCCAAATCCTAACAAAATGGAAATAACTTGTAAAATAAGTTTATCAAAGGCTATGGACGTTGAGGAGGAAGACTCGGAAGCATCAAAGAGGAAACAAATTGAATAAGAGAAAGAGACTATTGAGTTTGGAAGTTAGAAAATGAAGGAAAAAATTCCAAGTCCCAGCCTTTGAGGTTCAACAGTGTAATTTTTTAGAGATACAGGAGGAAGGATCTAGTGATAAATTCAAATCTAGGAGTGTTTTGTATATAAGATATGGATAAGATAAAAATGATTCCTCTGAAAAATATCTAAAGATGTATTCTAAATTGAGAAAAATTTCTAATAAATAAGTTTCATTAGTTACTATAAAGGACATTTCAATCAATAATTTGAATGTAGCAATAGATACCCAAAATAGAGTTGCATAAATGAGACTTAATTGGCAGAAGATACCAGTACCTAAAAAACTTCATCTAGACAAGCAAACTGGGGAGGTCATTTGCACTGATCTCATGAAATATACTTTGAAAGTTTCAAAGTTACAGTCTACAATGACCATAATAGAGAACCAATTGAAATAGGAAAAGGTGGAGAATAAAGTTCATCGACAATAAATTAAGAGGCTTGAAGGGGATCTTTTGGCTATAAATAGTGAGGTGGGAAAAGGACCAACAACTAAGAATATTTTGGCTGAAAAAGAGAGTACTATCAAGCTATTGAAGAAGAAATTGAAGATTCCAGCTACTGAGCTAATTCAGGATTCTTAATTGACAGAGTTAGAGAAATAAAAGGAATCATTGTCCCAGGGATTAAATGAATGTAAATCTAAATTATTGAAGTTTATTGGAGAACAAATTATTAATCATGCACATTGATCTAGGAACAAATAATCAATCTCATCAAGAAATAATCAACAAATAACTCAGAAATGGTGTTAATCGGAACTAGAATGGTTTCCTCTCTATATATTCAATAAACAATGTCAAGCAATAGCTTGAATCAATGAGGAATTCGAATACCTAAGGAGGTCATTCAAATTCAATGAGTGAGTCTAGCTTAACTGACTGTAAGCCATTAGTTCATACTCAGTTAACCACTTGACCAAAACCCTAATTGACTCACCAAACCCTAACTAAAGTCAGAGTGCAATAAATGACTGAATCTCAATTGAAAGAGATCAAACACATGTCATAGCAAGCCAACCATCAAGTGCTAGTGCTTCAATGGCTTCAATGAACCCTAATGAGGTTAACTGAAGCTGCACTGATCATCAAAAGTTGGTAGAGGCACCCCTGTTGACTCCAAATCATTAAATAATAATAAATAATCATTAAATAATATATTTAATGAGAGGAGGCACCTTAACTGATTGGTTGAACTGATTGTAACCACCAGTTAGCAATTAGGTGCATTAATATCACTTAGATCAGCCCCGGAGTGCTCCAGTTAGCCTCCTTGACTGTAGGAGAAGGATAAGTTAGCCTCCTTGATTGTAGGTAGGCATGCGTGTGACTGAATAATGTCAATTAATGCTCCACTGATGTCAATTACTGTCAATTATACTTAGGATAGTGGTTTAACTAGGGCAATTTGACCAAAAAGAGTTTGTATGGTGGTAAATGTCTCCAACAACCCCCCTTAAGCTATACTCAGGAGGATTTAGAAAAAAAAAAGCATAAAAATTCTAGGGCCCAAGAAACTAAGGCCATAGGTCACCCTGTACAATGCTGAAACTAAAACAATGCTCAAAACAAACTAAGTGAGGAAAAGAGGGAAAACCCAGTGGGAAAACCCCCCCCTCAAGTTGAACACTGAAATTAGTCTGAATCACCCTGATGAACTCAGCCCCAATAGTGAACTTATTTTCTAAAAATCTCTTAGTGAATATGTCTGCAATCTGCTCATTAGTCGGGCAGTATTGCAGAATGATGGTCCTGTCATGCACTAGCTCCCTAATGTAGTGCATGTGAATCTCTACATGCTTGGTCCTATTCCTGGTAACTGGATCCATGGCTATCTTAATAGCACTCTGGTTTTCACAAAATAGGACAATGGACAAAGTACTACCAAGATCAAACTCTAAAAGAATGCCTTGCAACCAAACTGCTTGGATGCAAGCATTCACCGCTCCTCGATACTCAGCCTCTGTTGAAGATAGTGCTATGGCAGCCTAACTTTTGCTTGACCAGCAAATGGGGCCACCACCAAACATGAATACATATCTGGAATTTGAGTTCCAATCAATAGAATCACCCACGCAATTGGAATCTGTGTATCCAACCAGCTCTAGCTCGGAGTCTGCAGCATAGTGAATGCCGTAGGTCCTGGTTCCCTGAATATACTGGAGGATCCTCTTGGTTTCCTTCCAATGAATATCATGATGCTGCTGCATGTATATTCATATAGTATTCATGGCATAACAAATATCAGTCCTAGAATGTGTCAAGTACAACAAGCTACCAATCAGTTGTCAATAGATAGTGTAGCCCATGGGAGGTGTGTGTTTTCCTTCTTCCAGGTTGATCCCTGAAAGGAAAGGGAATGGTGCAGGCCTACATTCAGCCATTTTAAACTTTACTAATAGTTCTGAAGTTTATTTGTATTTAGTGACCATAATCCCATCAGAATTGTGCTCGATTTCGAGCCCCAAAAATAGTTTTAGAAGCCCCAAATCACTCATTTCAAAGGCTTTGTGGAGAGCAGTTTTGATGGATAAAATGGAGGCAACTGTGCTACCTGTGATGAGTAAGTCATAAAAATATGAAACAATGATAATTATATTACCACCATACTGCTATAAATACACATTTGGATCCAATCTACATCTCTGAAAGTTTTGCGAGAGAAGGAAGGCATCCATCTTGGAATACCACCCTCTTGGGGCTTGTTTTAACCCCTATAGTGACTTATTTATCTTGCAAACCAAAGATGGATCAGTGATGTAGCCCTTAGGATGATTCATGTATATATCCTCATGAATATTTCCATGCAGAAATGCTGACTTAACATCCATGTGATGCACTTCCTAGTGCTTGGATGCTGAAATTGCCAAAACAAGGTGGATGGAGTCCATTTTTGCAATTGGTGCACAAAGGTCTCATGGTAGTCCACTCCTTAGACCTGAGAGAAATTTTTTCTACCATCCTTGCCTTATATTTTTAGGTGCTTCCATCAGCAGCAACCTTTGTCTGAAACACCCACTTGCATTGAACCAATTTCCTTCCTGGAGGAAGAGAAACTAGCTCCCAAGTAGTGTTTTTCTGAAGAGAATTCATCTCTTCATCCATGGCAAATTTCCATCTCAGATCATTCTGAGCATGGTAGTAGGATTTTGTATATGAACTAATCATCAAATATCAAGTTTCAGACAACAAATTATCAGAACAAGAGAGCGCAATACATGCTCTTTGGAAATCAGACTGGGTTCTCCTTGGATCATCCGAATTTCCAATGTTGTCTCCTACGGAAGAGAGTGTCTGTTGGGCCCATGTAGGAAGATGATTTTGCACTTCAAGTTATTATTAAGCATCTGATTATTGCTGCACACTGATATCAGAAATCATAGGATCCAAATCAGGTTCATCACCCCCAATTTCATCATCCAAATATTCAGTAGAATAGGAAGGAAATTCAACAGTTTTCTCCTTCACTAGTTCCATCTCCTGAAGAGGCTCATCGAAATTGACACTTATGTCGATGATGATCTATTTGGTCTCGATATCCATAAGCTTGAATCCTTTAGATTCATCAGGATATCCAATAAATAGACATTATATGCTTTGCGGTTGCAAAGCCCTTCTTTTATCAAGTGGAATCCGGGCCCATGCAGTGGACCAAACACCCGTAGGTTCGACACAGCTGGCTTGTGTCCAAAGTATGATTTGAAAGGAGTCTTTACTTTCATGGATGAGTGTGGCATCCTATTCTAAATTTATGCTGCAGCATGCACGGATTCAACCCACAAATTTGCAGCAAGCTTATTTGACTCCAACATACAGGTGATCATCTCCTTGAGAGACCAATTCTTCATGCTGTTGGTTTTCAACTCTAGGCTTGGGAGCATCAAATTTAGTTTTATGATATTTTTTCTTCTTTCCTTTACCCTTCAAATATTTGGGCCCCAAGACATGGAGGGCTTCATCACGGGAAGATCGGATGATCCCCATTTGGACAAGCTTGTCATGTTCATTTGTTAGGGACTCAATGAAGGCATTGATTGTAGGCATCTTCCATCCAGGGGTTGTGAGATTCCCTGCACAGAATGTAGAAACAAAAACTGAATAATCAGTCCCAAGATTGGAGATTATGCCAAGGATGATCTGATCATTCTCCTTCTCCATGTTGCATTGCTTCAAGAGTAAAATAGTATGCTTGAACTTTGTAAAGAAATCATTAAAAGTCTCAAAATTGGAAGGTTGGAGAGACATGAGTTCATTTTTGAGCTGGTAAACCCTCAAGTCATCATGATTTTCATATAGATATTCTAGTTTTTCCCATATTTCTTTCTTTGTCTTCAAATCCGTAAGATGGAAGCGAAGGTCTCGGGAAATCGAGAGGCACAAGAAACCGAAGGCTTCATCCTGCTTGTTCAAGAATATTTATTTTTCTATGGTGGATCCAAGCCCAACTTTAGTGTCCATGGTGACTCTAAAAAGTCCTTTGGAGCATAGATGAATCTCCATATCACTTTTCCATGAGTGGAAGTTGTATGGAGTCAAGAGATCTGCTAAGGAGGCCATCTGGATGTGGTAGAGAGAATTCTTCACCTATAGAAACCTGAAAAATCAAAACAGAAAGGGAAAAATAAGGTCAAACAACCTGCACATCCTAGGCTTTCATCACACCCAGCATATTCAATCAAGCAAGATTGATCAACAAGTTCTTTACTTGGGGTATTGAGTGGTAAGCCTTGGCTTCTAGTGCAGTGCTGGATTTTTGAGCTATTGCTCACTTTTCATGGAGAAATCTATCAAAAATCTTGTTTTTGAGAGATAGATATTTGTCCCATCATAAGCTCTGATACCATATTAATATTGCACATTGATATAGGAACAAATAATCAATCTCATCTAGAAATAATCAACAAATAACTCAGAAATGGTGTTAATCGGAACAAGAATGGTTTCCTCTTTGTATATTCAATAAACAATGAATAGTTACAATAACAATGTCAATCAATAGCTTGAATCAATGAGGAATTCAAATACCTAATGAGGTCATTTGAATTCAATGAGTGAGTCTAGTTTAACTGACTTTAAGCCATTGGTTCACACTTAGTTAACCACTTGACCAAAACCCTAATTGACTCACCAAACCCTAACTGAAGTTGAAGTGAAACAAATGACTAAATCTCAACTGAAAGAGATCAAACACATGTCATAGCAAGCCAACCATCAAGTGCTAGTGCTTCAATGAATTCAATGAACCTGGATGAGATTAACTGAAGCTGAACTGATCATCAAAAGTTGGTGGAGGCACCCTTATTGACTCCAGATCATTAAATAATAATAAATAATCATTAAATAATATATTTAATGAGAGGAGGCACCTTAACTAACTAGTTGAACTGATTGTAACCACCAGTTAGCAATTAGGTGCATTAATATCACTTAGATCACCCCCGGAGTGCTCTAGTTAGCCTCATTGACTGTAGGTAGGCGTGGGTGTGACTGGATGATGTCAATTAATGTCAATTATATATAGGATAGTGGTTTAACTAGGCCAGTTTGACCAAAAAGAGTGTGTATGGTGGTAAATGTCTCCAACACAAATAAAAGGGAAAAAGGAAAAAGGTTTCCTAATTTCCAAAAGTGATGTCTTGAGTGAAAATAAATTAATTTTGGAGAAGTAAAGAGAGGAGAAAGCTAAAAACGAACCAATACAGACATAGCAACCAATTACATAAACAAGCATTGAAGCAATGTTCAATCCATGTCATATTTCAACTTAAAAGAGGAAGAGATAAAAGGCATGAAGACAGAATATCAAAAGTTGGCATAAATAATTAAAAAGAAGGAAGACAGAGAAATATTTTTGAGACTAAAAATAAGGAGTTGTTGGATAGAAATCAAAATTTAGAAAAGCAAATGACATGACAGTTTCTAGTACAGGGTGCCAGGCATCTCCTTTGGGACATGATTATTGCAGAGGAAACAAAAATAATGCCTTATTTGAATTTTATCAGGGATACGGAAACGGTAATAAATGCAGCAAGGAAAAGTTTTGTAGCTATAAAAGAGCCTTTGGACATAAAACTAGCAAATACAACTAAAAACAAAATAATCTTCCTCAACACTTTGTCTAAAGAGGAATTGAGAGAAATGGGCATAAAATATAGGATTGCAGTAATAACTTGGGTTGGGAAAGTTGTGTGGAAACATTAACACATTGATACTATCCAAGCAAAGGAATATATAATGTTGCATCAAGTGAAATATTTCAAAGGCCTATTTATAGCACTATTTTAGAAAGGCCTGCCTCCCTTTTGCAACGAAGATGGGAAGTTGATTTCCTAGTTAGAATATCAAACTGTACTGATTAAATCTAGGCTAGATCATAAGAATTATGAAGACATGACTCAATCCTTGTTAGGAAAATTCATAATTGATAATCCAACTGTGGATTTTGAGTTGGTAAATACATTCAGAGCAATTGGTGCTCAACTAACCCCTATTTCTTATATATACCATGTGGAGTTGAGAGTATTGGCTAAAGAGATGGAAATTCTAGAGCTGCCATCTAGAGATCAGTGGAAGACTATAGAAAAATTTGGAAAAATGAAATACAAATTACATCAGTGAATGATTTCATTTTAAGGCTCAAGCTACAAACATGAAAAGGATTATTTTAGAATAAATTTAAAATATTTTCTAAGAAGTTAAGAATATTAGTTTTTTAAGGTTATTGGACACGTGATTACACGTGTAATCATGCAGTTACAAATTCCTATTTTTAGAATGTAGGTAGTTATCAGCTCGAGGAGGAATTTTGATGTATAAAAGCATGATTTTGTAAACTAATGAGGGTTGGAACCCATGAGAAAAAACTCATTTTATAAGAGATATTTCAAGATTAATAATAAATTGCAAATCCAAATTTTTGTTTTCTACCAGTGATTCTCATGTTGTTCTTTTTACAGCATGTACTCTCTTTTCCTTATGTGAATGTGTTTCGTGTTATTCCTTTCCATTGTGTTTTATTTCATTCTTGAATAAGTGTATATTGAATCAGGATTCATAATCATATGCTCCAGTTCTTTGATTTCAAGTACCCACAAACAATATTCCTCTAAAGTTAATATTGGATTTATCTTTTGATGCCCATGTTAATGGACTGTTCATTTTTCTTCCCTATGACTAGACAACCAATAAAGTGACTATAAAATGGTAAATATACTGCCTCTATTTAAACAAAAATCCATTGCAAAGCACTGCCATTTATTGTAACTCAAATTTGACTCCACGCCTAATGATATCCACTTGTTTCAGCCACCACAATCATTAAACTTGTTTATTTTAAATTTATATATGGCCTTTGTATTCATTTATTGAGAGATCCCTCTTTGGTAAGAAAGAATCCAACTTTCCTCCTAAATATTGGTTTGTAAGGTTACCTTGGAACTATCCTTCAGCAACCAAAGGATAACAATTTGAGTGATAACAACCACCATGCACATCCTCTCTGATAGAATCTTCTTCATGATCATAGGGATATCTTGCATCATACATTGTGATCATTCAACTAGATCATTTTCAGATTCATCAGCTCGCTACCTTTGTTTCTTTGCTATAGTGGTTTTATTACAACTACTTCTAGTGTTGTTAATAATGTTAGCTAATAAACCTTGATAATAACTTGAATATTATCACACTAGGTTTTTTTGCACTCATAGACCTAGAGTTGAAACCACTACTCTAACACCACTTTGTCATGTCCTTGGCAACCTTGATGGTCTATTGTGACCATGGGGGGGCATTTTATTTCTTTGTTGCATCTGATTCCAAGACATTACTATGTCTAATGGTGTTTTAATTTGATGTGCAATAGCTTGTGCCACATAATATTTCTATTATAAGTAGTGCACTGTGTGCAACCTACTTTATTCCATGCACAATGATACACATACTAATTTAACCTAGTGCAATTATACTCTTATCAATGATTTATCATGTTGGTATAATTCACTTGTGAAGCGATATTGTCATGTGATAAAGAGGATGATTACCCTTAACCACTTTGTGCTTACCACTATGCAAGAAAGTAGCCATGGGAACCAATATCTTGCAATGATGAGTCACTATATTCCTCCAGAGTTAGTGCTACATCTGTAAAGGGACTATATATACAAAAATTTCAATTACATTCAAGCATTTCATATAGTGCAATATCAACTATTCAATACTTAGATGTCAAGAATCGTGATTACTTCTAAGTCGACAACTCATATTCTCAAGAACTATTTCTAGCATGCATCTTCCTCAATTCTAATCAATATTAATACAATGGAAATGAATACCAAGAATGATACATCAAATAACACTTATCTTGAATGAATCTCCCCTAAGCAACATAATGTGCAAGAGAATTGTTTCACCCAACTGTAGACACTTTCTCTAGCATATATTGTTTCTTCTAAGAGGCCACCCCCACACTAGACATGATTTCCTTAAGGAAAGGTTAACTATCCAAATATTATTCACAATGAAATAGGTGCATATCCATAGCCAATCCAACCTATTCTAGGTTATAAAATTGTCCATAGTCACATAGACTCAATTCTCAATCCAAGCCAACCTTTGTTAGGTGAACAAGATACAATGGTAATGGATGGAAATGTTGAGCTACTAACTCTCCCTAGAGTCATAGACAACTCAATTAGACTCAGCTAGATTATTGTCCACATTACCCACCCACCACAACACCAAGAATATATCCATTCATTTCTAAACAATCCCTCAAGATTCACCTTCCTCTACGTGCTATCAGTGTGTGCATAGAAACACCACCCAAATACGACTATCTTCCAGGAGGACACAACCTCCACTAGTCTCATTATACAATATATGTTGCATGCCACTATTGGATTTAAATACACTTGGTACTCAATACCACTCTTTGCAAATTGCAGGTTTACACAAAACATAATTAAGGGGGAAACAGTCAAATTTGGTCTATCTCTAGAATCAAAGACACATTATGCAAACTTGGATAGATTGGGTCCACATTACCTACCTCACACAACACTAAGAGGATACCCCTTCACCACTCAATGGTACCTTAGTTGTCCCCTTCCTCCAAGTGATATTTAGTATGTGCATAGAAACAATATCCAAACTATGAATCATCTTCCAATAGGTTATGTCTTCCCATACTTATAAATGTTGGTCGTACACAACCAAATATTTTCAAGAAATTCTCCCTAGTCATTGTTTGAAACACCACTCAAGTTTTAATGAGACTAACAGGCGACTAGAATTAGGTTGAAATCAACAATAAGGAACTAGTATTTTTAGGAATGCAACAAATACAAGGAACATACAATTGTTTGGGGTGACTTATGACAATTGGGCGTGCTAGTGAGGATTCACGGAAAAAATTCACCACTCTATTAGACTTATTCAAACAATTTTGGAAAAATGATTTCAACACAGAAATCTACACGATTCCAAGGAACACATGCATATGTTATAAGTTAACATTTGGGTAGCTTTGTTACCACTCTATTGCTAAAAATAGTAAAGGAATGCATAGAAGTTGTTCTCTCCAATTTTCAGTCATGATCATGAACCAAAATTCAGAACTTATCTCTACTCTGCCACTAATCACGATAGAATTCCTCTTAGGTAATGGTTGACTCTTCTTCATGAGGTAATAATTATAGATTGATTTCCACCTAAAAAGACAATACGAGATAGGTCTACCTAGACATGATAGGTCAATTTATTTACCATGCAAACTATTTGACTGAATAGAAGATTAACTGGAAAACTGATTGTTCCAACCCCCAACTGATAGGTAATTTAAGGATGAATTCAATTGGATTGATGGATTACTGAATATGTCATCCCCATTACCAATTATACAAGGAAAATGATATAAGAAATTCAGACCCGGGTCGTCCTTTCCCAAATATAATACCTTCCTCAACTACCTTCCTCTTTGAAGCATTAAACGATTGGGGTGCATGATTCAATCTTGGAAACTGATGACTCATCAGTCCTCTGTTGGACTTGGATTCCATCTATTGGATTCATGGATTGGTATGTCCCTTCATAAACTTCACAAAATCATGTCCCTTTCTTTTGTTTCCTTTCATAATCAACTATGTATTTCTTTATTATCATCCACATTTACATCACTTTAGATATATATTGCACTTTAATCAGCACATGGCCCACTAACCTATGTACTTGCTCACACACACACACACACACACACACACATAGGCCTTGAGCTCATCACCATGTTCCTTACAATCATCAACGATATTACATTATTTACATATCTTTTGTCAAGGGTAAAAAATATGGACATTAAATTGAACCTTCAATTGATCATCTCCCCAATTCATTTGGTAGCTACATTTGTGTATGGATTGGATGTATGAGGATTAATGCATTTGCAATTGTAGAAAATTTAAACCATATGGGTGGTTTATATTTTCTTACTATCATTTCTCATATATTAGGACCATCCCTCATATGCATGGCTTAGCCAATGGTCATCTCATTTGCTTTCAATCCAATCATTGTCTTTCGAACGATATCAATTGAAGTGGTTTTTATTATTCTTTATCTCTTAGGAAACCATCTATTATGGTTTACTAATGGACATTTTATAAGAACTAAATAGTGGCTATAACATGTTTTCTTGAGAATTTGATGTTAAATGAAATGAATGAGCACCATTCCATAGATGTTTTTTGAATCATTGGGATGATAATTTCATTACACCAATGTATACATTCAGTTGGTTATCAACATAATGTTGGTGAAGACTGCAATTTCATTTGTGGTTTATTGAAATGTATTCAAGTAAAATTAGAGAAAAAAAAGATCACAAGGGACTACTAAAATAGAGTTCATCTCAATATACATGGTCAGATAAGTATTGAATTCATAAATGAGTTGTAATTTCTTATTTGTATTTGATTTTATTTAGAAACATGGCATATGATCTAGCTAAAGAGTAGTGAACTAGATCAAATACAAATAATCAACTTTTATTTGGCCGCTATAATTATAATTGAAAAACTCTAACACTAAGACACTTTTGTTTTCTTGTTGATGGATGGAGGTAGTGGAATCCCTTGAATGTCTATTTGGTTATTAAGGCAAACATCATTATAATTGGATTCAGGAATTCTAATGCATTGTTAGTTGGTTGTTGTGTGTAGATTACATTATAGCATATGCCATCTCACTATTCTTGATCGGTAGTTGGAAATTGTTTTTGACTCATAACTACATAGAGAGAAGGGGTGGATAGTCTTGGAGAGGAGTTTGCACTAGAGCTTGCAATTTGGATTAGATTCCTTATAATCAATTCGAAAGGTTAAGAGAACTACATAAGATAGAGAAACTAATAACATGAGTAATTATCTTAGAGCATTCACATTGGTGGATCAAGTGGTCTATAAGTCCCTGGTTTATGGATCATATGGTTTCATAGTTGTTCAATTCTTGATAGTGATGCAACTGCCATAAATTTATAGACTATAATAGGTAAATAAAATAGGGTGGGGTTAAAAGAATTAAGAGACTTCCACAGGAAAATAAATAGGAAAGTAAATATTGGAAACATAAAGAGCAACGATTGGAAAAATAACCTACTAAATGGCACAACTCGACTACCATGAAGATAGAAATGGAAAAGAACATATTATATCTCTTTCTATTGTGGGAGAGATTCACTCTACTGGATAATTGGAAAGAGGAGAGGTTTACCAAAATAATTGTTTAGTTACACTAAGAGTTAGTAAAGGACAGTGAAGGATTATAAAATCTATAGGTAATTGTTTAAAAGCACTAGGAATATAGGTCACCCCTTATTGTTGTTTCCAAATCCATGACCAAGAAAAATCTAGTAGCTCCACCTTCTTTAGACCCTTCTTAATAACCTTTTGGTGTTTTTGAAAAACACACAATAGGAATGGGTTTGAAATAGTTAAGATATAAGAGATATGATGGAAAATGGATAGGAAAGAGAAATTAGTGCATCATAAGCCCCATTATAGCTAAACTAAATGTCAAGCATGAAGGATTGGATTTCAATGGAAGAAAGGAAAAGGATATTAACACCAATATCACTTCCATGAAGGAAGAACAAAAGGTATAATTGGCATGACCATTAAAGGAAACATTAGAAACAAAAGAAGAGGGAATATTTCACCCACTCCATCCTTCTTGTGGTGGATTGCAGAAGAGACATGAAGAGAAAAGTTCAAATATTGAACATGCATCAACACTTCAAGGAAGAAACAAACCATTCAATTGAAGAAAGAAGAAGTATACTAGGAGGAAATATCAAGTATGAAATCCCATAGTTGTCACTAATACTCAAAGACATGTTTCTTTGTGGAAAATTCCATACTGTGGCATCTTACTAGGAGAAGCAACTCACAAGACACAAACTATATTTATTTCAAAGAAATAATGGAAAGGAGATTTCTCCAAACCAATATAAAACTTAGAGGAACTTGGAGGAAAGAATGATGTCAAGTAGTCCATGTAGCACCAAGAAACTTTATCACCACTATGATTTGAGTGCATGTTGGGTAGCGAAGTGTTGGTGATTACATCTAGAGCTTCACACGTACAACCATGAAACCAAGAAAATATTGTCAAGAGTGAAGTTTAAATGAGATAAAGAGTTCCTTTCCTTGGTATCCCAAGGACTAGAGAGTTTCCTTAGTAGAAACACAAAAGGTCAACCTCACCAACAAACAAAGACAATTTTTAGTAGAAACTAGAGATACAAGGAAATGGTATCAAGTTTGGGTTGATGTCTTATTCATTGTAGAATGGTTATAAAATAAATCGCCATAAGAAAATTGTTTACGTGATGGGAAGCAATTTATCTTAGTATAATAAGGTGGACCACCCAAGCTCTTCAATAGGCTACTACATGATGACATTAATTTTTGGGATCCCAATATTGAATGAGTGTTTCATGCATTTAATATTAAACAAGAGAATACCATAATTAGACCCGGATTCATTGATTGAAAGTATTGATTGTCTCAAATATTGAGAGAGTAAGATACTTGCTTGATGAAGATGGGGGTTAATTCTGATTGAAGAGTTTGGGTGTGGATATTTCGAATTTAAGATTTAGTGAAAGAAATTTTTTCACTATGGGAACAAGTGATATAGGAATCATACGTAGGTTCATATCAAAAACTAAATTGTATAGCCAAAGTCCTAAACCAAAACCATATCCAATGTTAGATTTATATCTAGGAGTCGGAGATGGATCCATGTTCCAGAGAAGTACACATAAGGCACATTTGATATATATTGGTTTCCTCAAAGATTTTGGAGACCAAAAAGATTCTTAATGGTGAGGTGTGATATGAAATGGATTTGAACAACTAAATAACCTCAATACCTGTAATGTAAATTCAACATTTAATATAGGTTAGATAATGTATAAAATACAATGCAATGTAAAGTTCAATAAGAAAAAGGAGAGAAAAATTAATGAAATAAATAAAATAGGGAAATCAAAATATGAGATAGTGGATTGGAAACTAATTTAATCTAGTTTCTTGCCTTCCCATTACCCCCATTTATCCTATATTTCTTTGTAACTAGAGTCTAAAAAATACATTTTATCCAAAGGAGAGATAAAGATAGAGAATCATGAGCTATATTGTAACCAGAGATTGCCCAAATAGAGAATTGAGTAACCATTGAATGTTGGTTTTCTTATTTAGGCTATGTTTTTAGTGTGTTTAATTTTAATGTTGTGTAAATTATGTGTATAAATTATGCCACTTTTATGCTTCTTGAATTTATGTGTAATGTGTTGATAATGTGTTGATGGTTCAAATGTGGAATTGAAAATTATATTATATTTTAATTCAATTGATAACACACACCACTATAAAATTGAATCTTTCTAGCTTTGCACGCACTTGAAATAGGTAATAATGCAGTAGTACATTAAGAGGGTTTTAGAGGTGTACGTTAAGAATGCAGGAGTACATTGTTGAGATGGTGTAAGTGTGAGGAGAACTTTTGGTAGGTTCTCCATTATGTCACTCAGATACCTAAAAAACTTGGCTAGAACCCCAACAAAAATTGATGGAGGAAAGGAGTTAAAGATAGGTCTGAATCAAGATACGTACAAGTTTCTAGTAGGATACATGGCGATGCATTCAGGAGTTGTTGAAGATTGGGAGGATTTCATCTTTATCAATCTATTGCATGTCATGAGCATAGTCGATCATTTTGGGGTTGTATCCCAAAATTCTCCTTGTCTAGTACAGGAAGAGCAAGCTAGTGCATTCCAAGATAATGGGTTGAAGGAAAAGGTTAGGTTGTACGGATCTAACCAGAACTTGTTAATGCATGACATGCACAATGACGGATCTGTTGGAATACATGAGGCTCAGAAAGGTTCATATGTGGATGGGTGTTTATATGGTAAAGAGGTTAAAAGTTGGAAGTGGGATCTAGTTAGCTGGCATGATTGATGTTGAAGATGCTAATGGATTAAGGGAATCATATGAAGATGTCAAGTATGAAAGCGAAAATAAGTCAGAGTCCTTGGGTTCTTAGAAGTATGGAGGTACTAGCTCCCTAGAAAGACAGGATAATGTAATCCATTGAAAATCAAAAGCTATAATGTTGGTCTTGGATAAGGATGTGCTTTTGAATAAGATTGCCATGACTAATGAAATGAATCTGGTGGGTTGTTTCTCTGGGAGGATAACAAATGAAGGTGGGTTAAATTCATGGGCCAAGCGAACTTAGATGAAGGATGTAGAGGTGGTCCTTGAAGTTTTTTTGTTGCCGCGTGGATGGATGAGTTTTAAATTCCAGTGTGTCGAGAATGCTTCCAAAATTATGGTTTCCTCATGGAAATGGGATAGTGTTATATTATTCTTGAAGAATTGGACATCGTTATTTGATTCGAGAACTGAAAGGCATTATATAATTCCTATATGGGTAAAAATTCCACGCTTTTAATTTGAATTATGATATATATATTTTTTCAAGTTGGTGGGGAACTCTTTGGGAACTTTCGTCGAAGTGGATTTGTCTAATGAACATATTGGTGTAATGTGTATGGGAAATATTTTAGTAAAACTTGACTTCCAAGAAGGTTTGGCATAGGAAATATTGACTAAATGGGGTAATAAGACTTACTGTTACCCTATGGATTACATGGAAATCCCATTTAGATCTAATCATTGTCATAAGTATGGAAAAGTGGCCGAAAAATGTGGATTTTTGTTTAACAGAAATATTTGGAAATTTAAACAAGATAAAATCTAGCAAGCGAAGGCTACTAAGGCAGATACAAAGGGTGATGATTCTCATGATCTCATATAGTCATTGGAAGAAGCAGAATTGGAGGTGAATATGAAGGATCACAAAGTAGAGACTGAGCAATTAGGAAAAGGCCCATGTTCATCATCTTTCAAATATAGGGGCGATAATTACAAGTATGGGTACAAAATATTTAAAATCGCTTTGTTTCTCTCTTGAATATTAAGTTGTGCAAGGGTTTAGCTTATTTTTTTAGGATATGGGGGAGATCATGGATTTTACTTTTGTCGAAGGGATAGATAAGGGGAGGTCTCTGAAATATTAACCTTCCCTTAAGAAATTGAGTACGAGATGCTTTGGATTTGAAACTAGTTTAGGGAATAAAACCTTAACAAATCCTGAAGGATACTACCTGAGATCTATACTAAGGATTCATATTCTGAAAAAAGAGTGGGTGAAGGGAGTCTTATAAGTTCTAGAAATGTTTTAGGTGTGAAGGACTTGTATTGTTCATGTGTTTTGAATTTTGAGATTGGAAACGAGGGGACTATGATGGGACAATATCGACTTTCTGGAGAACTTAGAGCATTGGACTCCCCCATTAAAGTTACTTAACATTGGTACACTCTATAAATTTCTAAGGTATGTCTAGATTAACAAAAAATATAGCTCTTAGTAAATTGGTATATGTTCAGAATCGGGATATATTATTTTTGTAGGAGAGTATGTGTGAAGGAGAGGGAATTGTCAAGGAAATTGAGATCATTTTCATGGGATTGAAGCTTGATTATGTGGATGCAAAAGGAAATTCAAGTAGTTTGATCTTGGGTTGGAAGGTCAAC